>SJYC01068144.1:0-14691 GCA_006408675.1 Madoqua kirkii | reverse complement strand
ATCTCTTGTTTGACCACTTCCAATTTACCTCGATTCATGAATCTAACATTCCATGTTCCTACGCAATAGTGTTCTTTACAGCATCAAATGTTGCTTCCATCACCAGTCACATCCACAGCTTGGCATTGTTTTCACTGTGGTTCATCCTCTTCTTTCTGAAGCTATTCCACTGATCTCCAGCAGCATATTGAGCACCTACCAACCTGGGGAGTTCATCTCAAAGTGTCAAATCTTTCTGCCTTTTCATACTGTTCATGAGATTCTCAAGGCAAGAATACTGAAGTGGTTTGCTATTACCTTCTCCGGTGGGCCATGTTTTGTCAGAAATCTCTACCATGACTCATCTGTCTTGGGTGGCCCTACATGGCGTGACTCATAATCATTGATTTAGATAAGGCTGTGATCTATATGATCAGTTTGGTTAGTTCTCTGTAAAATAAGAGGTACCAAGGGAACATTTCATGCCAAGATGGGCACAATAAAGGACAGAAATGGTATGGACCTAACAGAAGCAGAAGATATTAAGAAGAGGTGGCAAGAATACACAGAAGAACTATACAAAAAAGGTTTTAATGACCAAGATAACCACAAGGTGTGATTACTCACCTAAAGCCAGATATCCTGGAGTATGAAGTCAAGTGGGGCTTAGGAATTATCACACGAACAAAGCTAATAGAAGTGATGGAATACCAGCTGAGCTATTTCAAATCCTAAAAGATAATGCTGTTAAAGTGCTACACTCAATATAATAGCAAATTTGGGAATTTAGCATTGGCACAGGACTGGAAAAGGTCAGTCTTCATTCTAATCCCAAAGAAAGGCAATGTCAAAGAATGTTCAAACTACCACACAATTGCTCTCTATCCACATACTAGCAAATTAATGCTCAAAATTCTATAGGATAGGCTTCAACAGTACGTGAACCATGAACTTCCAGATGTTCAAGGTGGATTTAGAAAAGGCAGAGGAGCCAGAGATCAAATTGCCAACAGCCATTGGATCATAGAAAAAGCAAGGAAATTCCAGAAAAAAAAAATTACGTCTGTTTCATTGACTACGCTAAAGACTTGTTTGTGTGGATCACAACAAATTGTGGAAACTTCTTAAAGAGATGGGAATACCAGGCACCTTACTTGCCTCCTGAGAAATCTGTATGCAGGTCAAGAAGCAACAGTTAGAACTGGACATGGAACAATGGACTGGTTCTAAATCGGGAAAGAAGTACATCAAGGCTATATACCATCACCTTGCTTATTTAACTTATATGCAGAGAACATCATGAGAAATGCTGGGCTGAATGAAGCCCAAGCTGGAATGAAGATTGCTGGGAGAAATATCAATAACCTCAGGTATGCAGATGACTCCACCCTTATGACAGAAAGCGAAAAAGAACTAAAGAGCTTGTTGATGAAAGTGAAAGAGAGTGAAAAAGCTGGCTTAAAACTCAACATTCAAAATAAGAAGATGATGGCATCTGGTCCCATCACTTCATGGCAAATAGATGGGGAAACAATGGAAACAGTGATAGGCTTTATTTTCATGGGCTCCCAAATCACTGCAGTTGATGACTGTGGCCATGAAATTAAAAGATGCTTATTCCTTGGAAGAAAAGCTATCACCAAACTGGACATCATATTAAAAAGCAGAGATGTTACTTTGCCAACAAAGGTCCATCTAGTCAAAGCTATGGATTTGCCAGGAGTCATGTATGGTTGTGAGAGCTGGACCATAAAGAAAGTTGAATGCTGAAGAATTGATGCTTTTGAACTGTGGTGTTGGAGAGGACTCTTGAGAGTCCTTTGGACTTCAAGAGGATCCAACTAGTGATTCCTAAAGGAAATCAGTCTTGAGTATTCATTGGAAGGACTGATGCTAAAGATGATGCTACAATACTTTGGTCACCTGATGTGAATAACTAACTCTTTGGAAAAGACCCTGATTCTAGGAAAGGTCAAAGCCAGGAGAAGATGGGGACAACAGAGGATGAGATGGTTGGATGGCATCACTGACTCAATGGACATGCGTTTGAGCAAGCTCTGGGAGTTGCTGATGGATAGGGAAGCCTGATGTGGTGCAGTCCATGGGGTCGCAAAGAGTCAGATACAACTGAGTCACTGAACTGTACTGACTAATCTTTACTATCAGTAATTAATTATATGAATTATCTTTTGTGAATTTGATATTAAATTCCTCATGTTATTTACCTCTTACTTTGACAGGGATATCTTCTCCATATGTTATTTCAAAGATGCATGCATAAATTTTATATTTTTTCATTTTTTACATACTTGAAATTCATGGTACAAAAAGGGCTTATTTAGAAATGTACTGTATTTAAAAAATTCTACCTTGTAAATTTATAGACCTGATTCTAGTGTCTTTCATCATTCAATAAGTCAAAAATATCCAAGTTTAACCTAATTTGCATTTTTAATAATATTTGTCAACCAGAAAATGTGTTTCTTAACCTATGACTGCACTTTTTTCTTTGCCAAAAACTTCATTTGTTCTTTTATAGCATTTGTAAAAGACATGATTTGTTACTTATATCTCAGCTTTCCGTGTGTTTGGGAAAAAAGTTTTCTTTATTCTTCTGTGTTTTTATTTTCAGTTTTTGCTGCTCTTTCATTTTTCTGAGGAATGCCTAAAAAATTTAGAAACTTTTTCATTGCCAGTTTCTTCCTCCATGTTTATCTCTGTGTCTGCTTGCTGTTTTGAAGTACATTTTCTGACTACTTGTTAGTGTAACATAGTGATGGGAGCAAGTAAGCCACACTCCAACTCACAAAAAACAGATGATGATCATTCTCCTCTTTGGCTGAATATATTCCAGTTCCAATCATCAAACACTAGTGAGTGAATGGTAGTGAGTCTTGGCACTTTGAGGATGACACGTCTTGCTTAAGCAAAAGATCATGATGCCAGTGACCATATTTTTGATCCATTTCAGTATCTTGAATTTAGTCTCTTTTCATTTCATATACTGTAATATTTAATGGATCACTCATAGAAACTAGAATGGCTATATTATAAACAAATAAGTGAAATACTCAGAAGAGAGATGTAAATATCTGCTATTTATAAAGAAATGTGATGACCAAGTATATGTCAAAATTTAAGACAACTAAGATAAAATAGATTTATTCCTTAAAGGTCCAAATTACCAAAGGTAAATTTTGAAGGAATAGAACATTTAAATACATTTATAACAAGTAAAGAAATGGAGTATGTAATTTAAAACATGTCCAAATAGGAAATTCCAGGCTTAGAAGATTTCTTGGGTAAATACTATAAAATATTTTCCAGGCAAGAGTACTGGAGTGGGGTGCCATTGCCTTCTCTGATAAAATATTTAAAGAACACTGATCTTTCCAAAGCTGTTTCAGAAAATAGAGAAAGAAAAAAAGTCATAACTTCTACAAATTTGGTCGTTATTACTCTGACACTGAGGCCTCACAGAGATATTACAAGAAAAGAAACCCGCAGGGCAGTGTTTCTCATGAAAGGGGACATGGATGTCTTTGTACTGTGCTGTGCTGGGCTTAGTCACTCAGTTGTGTCTGACTCTTTGCGTCCCCATTGACTGCAGCCCACCAGGATCCTCTGTTCATGGAATTCTCCAGGCAAGAATACTGGAGTGGGTTGCCCTGCCCTTCTCCAGGGGATCTTCCCAACCCAGGGATTGAATCCAGGTCTCCCGCAATGTGGAACGATTCTTTACCCTCTGAGCCACCAGGGAAGCCCAAGAATACTGGAGTGGGTAGCCTATCACTTCTCCAGGGGATCTTCCCAACCCTGGAGTTGAACCAAGGTTTCCCACATTGCAGAGGATTCTTTACCAGCTGAGCTATCTGGGAAGCCCTGTGGATGTCTTTAACTAGATGTTATTAATGAACCAAGTCCAGCAACACCAAACATCATGAGTAGAGAGTTTTACTCCAAGAATCCAAACTTAAGTTAGCATCCCCCATCCCAAACCAATTAATCTAATGTCCATCTTGCTAAGCAAGAGAGAGACCAGGGTTTGGTTCCTGGGTTGGGAAAATCCCCTGGAGAAGGGAAAGGCTATGCACTCCAGTATTCTGGTCTAGAGTATTCCACGGACTGTATAGTCCATGGGGGTGGCAAAGAGTTGGACACAACTGAGCAAATTTCACAAAATCACAGCATCGCCTAAAAACGTGTAGGAAAAGCACTTTACAAAATTCATACATTTGTGATTAAATCTTTAAGCAAATTGATAATAACTTCATTTTATAATATTAATTTTAAGAAAAATGCCTATAAAAAACCCACAGCTAGCATCAAGTTTAAGGGCTAAAGACTGAATTCTTGACCTCTAAGATCAAGAACATAACAAGGGTGTTAAATCTAACCACTTCTATTCAACATTTCCCAGAAATTCAGATAAGTGCAATAAAGAAAAAAAAAAAAGTGCAAAAAGTAAAGGGACATAGAGTTTGGAAAATATAAATAAAACTGTCATTATTTGCACGTGGTTTATACCCATACATAGAATATCATAAGGAACTCATCTCAAAGCTACTAGAACTGGGCATGTTTAGCAAAGGCGCGATGATACAACTTTGTCATCCAGGAATCAGTGACTGTATACAACCAAGGAATAACTTGAAACTAATATTAAGAAAATGATTTAATTAATAATAACATCAAAAGAAATCAAATGTTTTAAAATATATTTATTTAAAGTATTTTAAGATTGCTGAGAGGAATAAAAACATGGCTGAGAGGAATTTTTTTAAGTATTTAAATGATATATTCAATATTCATAAATTGAAAGACTAATTTTGTTGAGGTGGTAATTCTACCCGAAGTTACTATATAAAATTCAAAGTACCCTTACATGCCTCTTGGTAGAATTTGACAGCTCAATCCTAAAATTTATATGGAAGTGAAAAGTATCCAAAACAATTTTGAAAAAGGCAAACAAATTTGGAGGAGTTGCATTATATTTAGCAGTCTTTTTTTTTGCTATGTAGCAAACTATTATAAAATTATCAGTTTAAAGCAAGAGGCATGTCCTGTCTCACAGTTCCATACACCGTGAAAGTCCATCATGGCATCACTGGTTTCTCTGGTCTCTGTGAGACACTTTTTACAAAGCTGAAACCAAGGTGTTCTGCGGTTTTGATCTCAAATGGATCTCAGAGTCATTACAGTTGCTCTCAACTGCATTGCTTTTTTCTCCACTCGATCTTCCCTTCAAAGCTTATTCTTCTTGGATAAATTCACCTCCCTCCTGCTGTAAAACTGAACTATCAGTCAGGGACTGACCTGTGTGTCTAGACTCCACTGCACTTCTTGTCTCGTAGCTTCTTTCACACTTGGGAAGCAGTGGTGTGCTGTATCTTTCTCACACATGAAATCTGTCTCGGATGTTCTCTTCTGCTACCTGGTAAAGAAACCTTTGTGTTCATAAGACACTAAGTGATTAGATGAGGCTCAGCCAGATGAACTCCGTTTTGATTAATTCAAAGTCACCTGATTAGTAAGTGTAATTACATAAGCACATGTGCAAAGTCACTCTTGCCGTGTTCTTGATGTTCAGGCACTAGGTCAGGTCTGACTCTTTGCCACCCCGTGGACTACAAGGCACCAAGCTTCTCTGTCCTTCACTGTCTCCTAGAGTTTTCTCAAACTCATGTCCATTGGGTTGATGATGCTATCCAACCATCTCATCCTCTGTTGCCCCCTTCTCCTCCTGCCGTCAATCTATCTGAGCATCAGGGTCTTTTCCAGTGAGTTGGTTCTTTGCATCAGGTGGCCAGAGTATTGAATCTTTAACTTCAGCACCAGTCCTTCCAATGAATATTCAGGGTCCATTTCCTTTAGGATTGACTGGTTTGATCTCCTTGAAGTCCAAAGGATGCTGAAAGGTCTTCTTTAGCACTATAATTCAAAAACATTAATTTTTCATTGCTGAATCTTCTTTATGGTCCACCTCTCACATCCATACATGACTACTGGAGAAGCCATATCTTTGACTATATGAATCTTTGTTGACAAAGTGATGTCTCTGCTTTTTAATATGCTGTCTAGGTTTGTCATAGCTTTTCTTCCAAGGGGCAAACATCCTTTAATTTCATGGCTTCAATAACCATCTGCAGTGAATCAAGATATGATATATTATTGTATCCAGAGTCCCAGGGATTAGGGAAAGAAATCCTGGAGACTATTTTAGGATTCTGCCTACCATATTACAGTAAATTAAAAGATTACAATAAAGACAGAATAATCAATACAATGTTGATTATGCAGTCATAAGCATTTACATTAATGATACAGATTTGAAATTTCTTTATATCTATTTTTTTACAAACATATCAAGATAGTTTAGTGAGAAAAGATAATCTTTTTAAAAAAAATGGCTCTAGGGTAAGTAGATACCACATGGAAAGAATACAGTTGACTTTTATATCACACCATACACAAAAACTAACTCAAAATGGATCATATGCTTAAATGGAAGAGCTAGACAATAAAACTTCTAAATTTAAGACATGTTTGTAAATATACTCTTGACTATCAATTCCATAAAACATTCTTAGATATAACCTCAAAATTCTGTTACAACCAATTTTAGTTAATCAAAATTCAAATGAGAATGAAGGAGAGAAACCACAGGGAGAAAATATTTTGTAATCATATATCTGATGAAAAATATTAGTTCCAAAATACAGAAGGAATTCTTAAAACTCTATGATGAGTTATACTTTTATTTTCCAAATGAACTGAGATTTTAATAAAATTTCAGCAAAGCCTTAATGAACTCATGAATATATACTCAGCATCACTATTCATTAGGGAAATACAACAATGAGATATCACTATATACCCACTAAAATCCTTATAATCAAAAAGTCACACAATAGCAAGTGATGATGAGAATGCAGAGACACCAAAACCTTTATACATTGTTGATGGAAATGTAAAGTGGTGCCGCTACTTTTGAAAACTGTTGGTAGTTTCTTAAAAAGTTAATCATAAAATAACCATATAATCCAGAAATGGAGAGGCTAGCTATCTATCCAAAACAAATGAAAGAATAGACTCACATGATGACATGCATGCAGAGGCTTACAGCAGCATAATCTGAGAAGGCATTGTACAAGAATTTTTAAAAATATAGTGAGTTGAGAGGACAAGTCATGTTTGAGGAATGCATATGAACTGCGATTTGTAGACTGGATAATAAGGTTAACATTTTAGAACAGAATCAATAAAACATATGTAATTAATTCGAAATCACTTGTTGAACACTTTGCAGATGCCAAGCTCAGTGCTTGCTACTAAAGGCTGATTTCATAAGTATAAACTCACAAAGAACCTGGTCTACAGTATGAACATACACTTAGCAGATGAAATGCTGAATCTCCTTATGCATAATAATAAGAATAAGCTAATAATTATAAGCTATAATAATAATAAGCTAATAATAATAATAAGCTATTTAACCATTTGCCGTGTGTCCAGGGTTTCAGTACTTAATCCATTTAGTTTTTGCAAACCTAGATAAGCAAGGTGTTATTATTTGCATATTGCAAAGGAGAAAAAAAGAAACTTGAAGAAGTTAGTTACTTACCCAAGGTCATTCTATAGTAAGCGATGGAAAAAGAGCTCATGTACTGGCAATATATTACCAGGACCCATCTCTTAGCAATTTAATATATCTCTGCTACTGCTGCTAAGTCACTTCAGTCGTGTCCAACTCTGTGTGACCCCATAGACGGCAGCCCACCAGGCTCCCCGATCCCTGGGATTCTCCAGGAAAGAACACTGGAGTGGGTTGCCATTTCCTTCTCCAGCGCAGGAAAGGGAAAAGAGAATGGGAAGTCGCTCAGTTGTGTCCGACTCTTCGCGACCCCATGGACTGCAGCCTACCAGGCTCTTCCGCCCATGGAATTTGCCAGGCAAGAGTACTGGAGTGGGGTGCCATTGCCTTCTCCGTAATGTATCTCTTCCAGGTCACAAATTAGTCAGTGTCTACATTTGTTTACCACCTTATATGCTAGACGTGTGCATGTCCAGGCTAGTAACTCCTAGACAAACGTGACTACCGAGCATTTGAAATGTACTTAGTCCAAATTGAGATGTGCTACAAGTGTCAAATACACAAGATTTTGAAGACTAAGAATAAAAAATGGAATTTAAAAATACCCCAGTAGTCATATTTTATATAATTACAGCTTCACATTATAATATGGAGTATAGTTAGGTGGTCAGCTTCACAGGGCAGGTGGATACTCAACCCGGTGGGGAATGGGGAGCGTGGAGGATGGCTGCCTTGGGAACTAGGTGTTCATTTTCGCTCTGGAAGGAAATCAGTGCTTTGTGAAGTATTGGGGAAGGGCCACACATCAGTAAGGGAAGGCGCATGCTCACTTGTGTCCGACTCTTTGCAATCCCATGGACTGTTGCCCACCAGGCTTCTGTATCCATGGAATTTTTCAGGCAAGAATACTAGAGTGGTTGCCGTTTCCTCCTCCAGGGGATCTTTCCAACCCAGGCATTGAACCCATGTCTCTGACATCTCCTGCATTGACAGGAAGATTCTTTACCTGCTGAGTCACCTGGGAAGCCTATATATGAAGTATATATCTGATTAAATAAATATAATCTTAAATTTTATTTTACCTATTTTTACTTTTTTTTCTACTAGACAATTTTAAATGGCATTCACAGCTTACATTTGTGGGCGCATCTCATATTTCTTTTGCACAGCACTACAAGAGTTTTTTCAGTGGCTATTATATTTTTCAGTGTCAAATGATCCTGAACAAAAATACTCCACAAAAATAGCATAATGCATTCAGTGACTCTGTTAATTTGAATGTATTTTCAGAGCTAAAACAAGACCATGATCAGTATTCCTCTCTGAAAGCAAACTATTAATAATAATAATAGTTAAGCAGCAATTCAAACAAGAGGACTGACAGTACATTGCACATTAAAATACACTCAACATTCACAAACAGGTTAAAAATTATGCTGAAGAAAAGGGTTCCAAATTTAAGTTTTTGGATTATCATTTTTACTGATCAGCCATTAAATCTGTAACCTAATTATTTGCAGTTTCCTTAAATTTGAAGAAAGGTGGACACTTAAAAGAATGAAAATAGATCCGTGGACATTTGAGGAGAAAATCCCTTTCTTATCTTTTTTCCTCCCTTTTTTCCTTTCTCCTTTCCTTCTCTCTTTCCTCCCTTCCTTCTTCTCTTCTCTCAATTTTTTGTTTTTCTTTCCCTTTTACTTTAAAATTATACCCAACTATTAGGCCTTATCCTGAAGCAAGATATTTGGATATTTTAAAGGTCTTAACTTTAAAATTAATTATTTAAAGCCAATTTACTTTTATAATTTGCTACCATATCCCTATAAAATCTCATTAATTCAAAGATATAAGCCACTACCTTTTAATTATCGAAGCATACATAAGATCATTGTAAAGCAACAGATAAAGATGTGTATTCCTTTTTACCAAGCTGTTAATGCATAGATCTTTAGTAATAAATTGCTCTTTAGAGTCACATGGTATTGTTATGAGCTTGCTGATATGAAAATGGAAGCATCCCAAAATAAGAAAGATTTTTTCTGTGTTTACTTACATCCATGGACTTATTTCTACATATACCATTATGGTGCTAGTTAAAAAATCACAGAAGTACAAAGGGTGGAATGCTGAAGCTTCTCATGTGGCCATGCCACACACTAGCTGTTTGCCTACAGGCCCATCACACCCCCGTTCTGGCCTAAATCCTAAGCAAGACAGCATAGCTACTAAATGATCTATAAAATCCTCTTCACAATCTGCTCCACGAGAGACTGGCTGATGCTTTAGGCACAGGTAACAATATGTCACAGTTTGGATGTGTGTAACACTACATGTCTTACCATATAAATTATTGTTCAAACTGGGACCCTTTTGAGAGTGAAAGGGGATGCTATTATAATTATGCTGAAACAAGCATTTACACAAGACTGTCTCATGTTAACTGGGACATATGGTCACCCTGCCCATCCATGATCATGTACTTCACACATGCAGTATGACTTCTGTAAATATCAACAATAGCATTAAGAATAGTAATAATAAGAGCTAGCTTGTTACCAGAAAATTGCCAAGATTTCCTATCTTGGTGAATGGGTTAATTTCATTGTTGGGTGGGTGTGTCTGTGTATAGGTGTTAGTCACTCGGTCGTGTCCAACTCTTTGCAACCCCATGGACTGTAGCCTGCCAGGCTCCTCTGTCCATGGGATTTCCCAGGCAAGAATACTGGACTGGATTGCCATTCCCTTCTCCAGAGGATCTTCCCAACCCAGGGGTTGAACCCAGGTCTCCTAAGTTGCAGGCAGATTCTTTACCATCTGAGCTACTTTAATTGCCCCTCCCCGCCCCCTGTCTCATCTAGATTTAGCCACAGGCATGCAATGTGTACAAACTATGCTTATATCTCCATGGGTACAGCCTTATATGTTTCATGAGTTCCTTGGGGAACCAATTTTCTGAATATGTGTTGAATCCCAAGACCAGCCCTGCCTGCTGTCCTGTGGGTGGCCCACAGATGCTTTTTTTGGGGAGTTTTTGTCCAGCTGATCTTTTAAGGTTTTGTCTTCCTGGAGATTTGTGCAGGAGCACACTTCATGTCCTTAAATGGGATGTGTTGCTTGGCTCTTCATTCCAAACACAGCTCTGTGGGAGGTGTGGGGTCCATGGATCAGCTTGTCAGGTATAACATTATCTCCACACCAGAAATTCAAATGTGTGACTTCGCCTAAGCACTTCAGTTTCCTCGTTTGAAAAACAATCATCTCCTGTCTCCTGCAGCTTTCATGAGTTTCAGCTCATGTAAGCAATTATTAAAAAAAAAAAGAAAAAAAAAAAACAGTAAAAGTAAACTTGGTGAAACAGCTCTGTGCAGAGTGCTAATCTTGAAATTGCAGCTCCAGCATCATTCACAGTGATCCTGGGACATTTTTCTGGATACTTTCTTGACTTCGGAATGATTACACCTAAACTGGGCGAAGATATCCTCTTCGTGTGTTCCTTCAAGAAAGAAAATCAATCATACGTGTCCCATCCCATGACAAAGCTAGGACTTTCATAATCTTCTGCAGTGTAAAATCTGGCCTCTCGATTGCTTAGGAGACGATTCTCCTACAATAGATATAAACAGTAAGAAACTAATAACTCAAGAAGATCTACCTCTATTTTATACACTTGTTCTCTTAGGGAGGGAAGATGGAGAAAGAAAAGAAGGAAGACACGGACTGCACATTTAATAATCATACGACACTGATGAAACACAAATCACTGCCAAAAAGTGAAACAAAGAACCGGATTAATCTTCTCTCTGTCTCTTAGTTCCCATCACCTAAACAATTGCCACAGAGGCTATTTGTAGGAGATTCAGCGGAGAGAGCTTTGCGCCAACGGAATTTCAGCTGCTGCTTAAGTAAGGGTCAGAAATCTGAGTTCGGAGGGTGATAATCCACAGATGTTTCACTTTACGTGCTATGAGATGGTCTCCCAAAAACTGTTTCCCCTCCAGAAATCCCTTTTCAGACGCACCTTAAAAAAGATGATGCCCAAGCGGCATCATTCCCCAATTTTATCTGCTTAAAGTGAAACACTGTGCACCTGCATACTGACAAAAAGTTCTTCCTTGCCTGCTTGGAGTGATAAATAATTCAAGTGGTACACTCCAGAGAGCACCAGGAATGAGTTTCCTATCTTGTTGCAGTAAAGATATTTTTCTAATCTGGAGTCATCTAAAAAGGTTCTTGAAATATGTGTTTATGTATCATTTGGAAACAAAACCAGTGTCTGTATGAGTGCATGTATCATATTATAAGCTTTTGGAGGATAGGAACCAAGTCTGTTTATTTTGCTTTTTAGATTACATTATACATTTTGACTAACTTTGAAAAAAAAAACCAGAAACAACAACAACAATTTTTGAAAGCTTATTGTGGCACAGAAACATTGCTAGCTGTATTTTTCTTTCATCTCAATAAAGGGCATACATAACATAAAATAAGGGCTACTTCTGCCATAAGTCACCATATGATTGCTCTTTTTTAATTTAAATTTATTTATTTTAATTGGAGGCTAATTACTTTACAATATTGTATTGGTTTTGCCATACATCAACATGAATCCGCCACGGGTGTACACGTGTTCCCTATCCTGAACCTCCCTCCCACCTCCCTCCCCATACCATCCCTCTGGGTCATATACGATTGCTCTTTTATTAATTTTGGAGTTTCTTGCTCCTGGACGCCTTGAAACCTGCCCTGAAGTCTGGCAATGCTGTTACTGTTATCTTTTTAAAAGTAATATTCCATTGATCAAGTCAAGGAAAAAACTGGGTTTTTCATACGTGAGTTATTTTCGCCAAATTTCCCTGAACCGAAAAACAGTACTAACGTAGCGACTGGAAAGTCCATGTGATGAAAGCATGCGTCACCATGTGCAAACTGTGAAATGTAATTGAAAGTAAAATGTTTAATTAAAATGGACATTTCTGAGCCTGCTTCTGGCAGCAGCCATCTTGCTGAAAATTATATTTGTTACACTGGCAACCTGGGAGAACAGTTCAAGAGACTGTGAGTGCCAGGTTCCATCCAAAAGTAAATGGGGTGAAAATCGCAAGGAGAGCTTGAATGCTGATCCCTCCATGACCGTGCGTGTCTCAGACACAGGTGCCCTCGTACAGAGCGGTCAGAACAGGACGACCTGCCACATATAGCTACTCCTAAGTCAATTAAAACAAAGCATCCTTTTCCCTCCAAATGATTGTCCCTTTCACTCTTGTCAGCAAGTTTCCTTAACAATTGTGCTTTCAGATGCTCTGTTCTTTTAGTACAGCCTGAAATGCGAGGGTACTCATCGTCTCTTAAGTTATTTCTCCTTTGAGACCACAGGGATCTTTTTTCTCCCCTCATAAAAGCCACTGATCCCAGATAATCCTCAGACTTGAGTGGGGATGAGCTTCACTGACTTTTTCAGTTCAAATTTGAGAAAAGAATTTGAGAACGAGATTATGTCTGGCATCCAAAGGACAGTTTCCTTCCCTGAAATCTGGGTGTATTCAAAGGCTGATCTGGTTAGGAAGTACCTAACCTGAGCTGGACAGGTCTGGCCATTTGATGAATCGCAGTCTCAGAAGATGTCCCTCTTGGAGAAGAATTACTTTGGCATTCTATAAAGGGCAAGTGAAATAATGTCCCTTTCTGTTGCATCTCTCACAGTGACCTCTAAAATCTCAATGGCTGATAGTAGACATAAAACTACAACAGAATTTGTGTATGCCTTCATAAAAGCAAAATTCCAACTTTATCTGTTTTTTCCCCTCAATGTTATTAAGTTTACTTGTACTTTCCGTCATCTATCTGCTCTGGAATCCAGTTACCATTCCTAAACAGTGAAGGCACTGACTAACAAATAAATGCATAAACAAGTAATATGTAAATGTAAAACTCTTTAAAAATATTAATAGCAAAGCATTGTGGAAAAAAATCAGAAGATCTGATTGCTGTTCTGTAATCTATGATTTGGGTATAAAAACAACTCCCATGGGCTGGATCCAGCAACAATGACATCTGATCATTTTTTCCTACCTGAATTTGTTTAGTGAGCTCCTTCTCTATAATATGTTCTTTATTGCCCAAGGAATGCTCTTTGAATTTACTTTCTTTACAGGGTGATGATAAATCTTCATGACATCCCTAATGATTCATCTCTTTTGGCACAGGGCAGGAGGATAACCATTTCTATAATGCACACATTTCATTTAAGGTGAAACTAGTAGGAAATTTATCAATCAGCCCAGGCATTTTAGGCATAGGCTGAACTCTGCCACTGTAACCATTTTTTCCTCTCCGTAAACACTTTTAATTTTGGTATCCTTTCTGCCTTTAATGACCCATAATCCTTTCAATCAGAGGTTGTTTTTAATTTGTACATGATTAAGTGCGTGTACTGAACTTTTCTTCTACCGAGGAACAGATGTAAATTAAAGTTTTAGTCATAATATGGAAATATTTAGTTAATGTTAAAATATCCCCCAGATCATTTCACATTCCTTAAACAGAACAGACTACTCAACTCAAACTCTGATCAGCGTCTGTTTTCTGGGTTTTGCAATATTATTTTTTCAAAAGCTAAATAATTTCAGAGCCACAAGAATGAGAGTGAGCCTCTTCTTTATTTGGGGGTTCACTGTGGTGAGACAAACGCCTCATACTAAATGAGTCATTGGCCATGACTTAGAGCCCTGAGCCCGAGATTCTGATTGTTCTAGCAAGATGTTCTTTATGAATGGAAAATCCTGGAATCCTGTGAGTCAAACACCTCTCCTAAAATATTTGTGGGATTGAAATCTTTTCCCCATTGTGTATGATTTTTGTAAATCAATGGTGTTTGTTTCCGTCAGATGTTCTGTCTCTCCTGAAAACAAAACTACATGAACAAATTAGAAACCCATATGAGAGAAGCCATCAACAGCGGGGGAAAGCCTTCTGCAAAAACACTTTTGAACTTCAGAGGAGGAGACACATGCTTGGTCCTCCAAGCTGGAAGACATGGAAAAAATTTTTTTTTCTTTTTTTTTTTAAATAGACATATGTAGAACATTTGTTTCCGCTTTATTTCTGCTGTCATAATATGA
>SJYC01068143.1:0-34709 GCA_006408675.1 Madoqua kirkii | reverse complement strand
GTCGCTCAGTTGTGTCCGACTCTTCGCGACCCCATGGACTGCAGCCTACCAGGCTCTTCCGCCCATGGAATTTGCCAGGCAAGAGTACTGGAGTGGGGTGCCATTGCCTTCTCCGTAATGTATCTCTTCCAGGTCACAAATTAGTCAGTGTCTACATTTGTTTACCACCTTATATGCTAGACGTGTGCATGTCCAGGCTAGTAACTCCTAGACAAACGTGACTACCGAGCATTTGAAATGTACTTAGTCCAAATTGAGATGTGCTACAAGTGTCAAATACACAAGATTTTGAAGACTAAGAATAAAAAATGGAATTTAAAAATACCCCAGTAGTCATATTTTATATAATTACAGCTTCACATTATAATATGGAGTATAGTTAGGTGGTCAGCTTCACAGGGCAGGTGGATACTCAACCCGGTGGGGAATGGGGAGCGTGGAGGATGGCTGCCTTGGGAACTAGGTGTTCATTTTCGCTCTGGAAGGAAATCAGTGCTTTGTGAAGTATTGGGGAAGGGCCACACATCAGTAAGGGAAGGCGCATGCTCACTTGTGTCCGACTCTTTGCAATCCCATGGACTGTTGCCCACCAGGCTTCTGTATCCATGGAATTTTTCAGGCAAGAATACTAGAGTGGTTGCCGTTTCCTCCTCCAGGGGATCTTTCCAACCCAGGCATTGAACCCATGTCTCTGACATCTCCTGCATTGACAGGAAGATTCTTTACCTGCTGAGTCACCTGGGAAGCCTATATATGAAGTATATATCTGATTAAATAAATATAATCTTAAATTTTATTTTACCTATTTTTACTTTTTTTTCTACTAGACAATTTTAAATGGCATTCACAGCTTACATTTGTGGGCGCATCTCATATTTCTTTTGCACAGCACTACAAGAGTTTTTTCAGTGGCTATTATATTTTTCAGTGTCAAATGATCCTGAACAAAAATACTCCACAAAAATAGCATAATGCATTCAGTGACTCTGTTAATTTGAATGTATTTTCAGAGCTAAAACAAGACCATGATCAGTATTCCTCTCTGAAAGCAAACTATTAATAATAATAATAGTTAAGCAGCAATTCAAACAAGAGGACTGACAGTACATTGCACATTAAAATACACTCAACATTCACAAACAGGTTAAAAATTATGCTGAAGAAAAGGGTTCCAAATTTAAGTTTTTGGATTATCATTTTTACTGATCAGCCATTAAATCTGTAACCTAATTATTTGCAGTTTCCTTAAATTTGAAGAAAGGTGGACACTTAAAAGAATGAAAATAGATCCGTGGACATTTGAGGAGAAAATCCCTTTCTTATCTTTTTTCCTCCCTTTTTTCCTTTCTCCTTTCCTTCTCTCTTTCCTCCCTTCCTTCTTCTCTTCTCTCAATTTTTTGTTTTTCTTTCCCTTTTACTTTAAAATTATACCCAACTATTAGGCCTTATCCTGAAGCAAGATATTTGGATATTTTAAAGGTCTTAACTTTAAAATTAATTATTTAAAGCCAATTTACTTTTATAATTTGCTACCATATCCCTATAAAATCTCATTAATTCAAAGATATAAGCCACTACCTTTTAATTATCGAAGCATACATAAGATCATTGTAAAGCAACAGATAAAGATGTGTATTCCTTTTTACCAAGCTGTTAATGCATAGATCTTTAGTAATAAATTGCTCTTTAGAGTCACATGGTATTGTTATGAGCTTGCTGATATGAAAATGGAAGCATCCCAAAATAAGAAAGATTTTTTCTGTGTTTACTTACATCCATGGACTTATTTCTACATATACCATTATGGTGCTAGTTAAAAAATCACAGAAGTACAAAGGGTGGAATGCTGAAGCTTCCCATGTGGCCATGCCACACACTAGCTGTTTGCCTACAGGCCCATCACACCCCCGTTCTGGCCTAAATCCTAAGCAAGACAGCATAGCTACTAAATGATCTATAAAATCCTCTTCACAATCTGCTCCACGAGAGACTGGCTGATGCTTTAGGCACAGGTAACAATATGTCACAGTTTGGATGTGTGTAACACTACATGTCTTACCATATAAATTATTGTTCAAACTGGGACCCTTTTGAGAGTGAAAGGGGATGCTATTATAATTATGCTGAAACAAGCATTTACACAAGACTGTCTCATGTTAACTGGGACATATGGTCACCCTGCCCATCCATGATCATGTACTTCACACATGCAGTATGACTTCTGTAAATATCAACAATAGCATTAAGAATAGTAATAATAAGAGCTAGCTTGTTACCAGAAAATTGCCAAGATTTCCTATCTTGGTGAATGGGTTAATTTCATTGTTGGGTGGGTGTGTCTGTGTATAGGTGTTAGTCACTCGGTCGTGTCCAACTCTTTGCAACCCCATGGACTGTAGCCTGCCAGGCTCCTCTGTCCATGGGATTTCCCAGGCAAGAATACTGGACTGGATTGCCATTCCCTTCTCCAGAGGATCTTCCCAACCCAGGGGTTGAACCCAGGTCTCCTAAGTTGCAGGCAGATTCTTTACCATCTGAGCTACTTTAATTGCCCCTCCCCGCCCCCTGTCTCATCTAGATTTAGCCACAGGCATGCAATGTGTACAAACTATGCTTATATCTCCATGGGTACAGCCTTATATGTTTCATGAGTTCCTTGGGGAACCAATTTTCTGAATATGTGTTGAATCCCAAGACCAGCCCTGCCTGCTGTCCTGTGGGTGGCCCACAGATGCTTTTTTTGGGGAGTTTTTGTCCAGCTGATCTTTTAAGGTTTTGTCTTCCTGGAGATTTGTGCAGGAGCACACTTCATGTCCTTAAATGGGATGTGTTGCTTGGCTCTTCATTCCAAACACAGCTCTGTGGGAGGTGTGGGGTCCATGGATCAGCTTGTCAGGTATAACATTATCTCCACACCAGAAATTCAAATGTGTGACTTCGCCTAAGCACTTCAGTTTCCTCGTTTGAAAAACAATCATCTCCTGTCTCCTGCAGCTTTCATGAGTTTCAGCTCATGTAAGCAATTATTTTAAAAAAAAAGAAAAAAAAAAACAGTAAAAGTAAACTTGGTGAAACAGCTCTGTGCAGAGTGCTAATCTTGAAATTGCAGCTCCAGCATCATTCACAGTGATCCTGGGACATTTTTCTGGATACTTTCTTGACTTCGGAATGATTACACCTAAACTGGGTGAAGATATCCTCTTCGTGTGTTCCTTCAAGAAAGAAAATCAATCATACGTGTCCCATCCCATGACAAAGCTAGGACTTTCATAATCTTCTGCAGTGTAAAATCTGGCCTCTCGACTGCTTAGGAGACAATTCTCCTACAATAGATATAAACAGTAAGAAACTAATAACTCAAGAAGATCTACCTCTATTTTATACACTTGTTCTCTTAGGGAGGGAAGATGGAGAAAGAAAAGAAGGAAGACACGGACTGCACATTTAATAATCATACGACACTGATGAAACACAAATCACTGCCAAAAAGTGAAACAAAGAACCGGATTAATCTTCTCTCTGTCTCTTAGTTCCCATCACCTAAACAATTGCCACAGAGGCTATTTGTAGGAGATTCAGCGGAGAGAGCTTTGCGCCAACGGAATTTCAGCTGCTGCTTAAGTAAGGGTCAGAAATCTGAGTTCG
This sequence comes from Madoqua kirkii, assembly GCA_006408675.1. Classification (NCBI taxonomy): domain Eukaryota; kingdom Metazoa; phylum Chordata; class Mammalia; order Artiodactyla; family Bovidae; genus Madoqua; species Madoqua kirkii. Next base: position 31,064 of record SJYC01068143.1, on the reverse strand, counting down.
GAGGGTGATAATCCACAGATGTTTCACTTTACGTGCTATGAGATGGTCTCCCAAAAACTGTTTCCCCTCCAGAAATCCCTTTTCAGACGCACCTTAAAAAAGATGATGCCCAAGCGGCATCATTCCCCAATTTTATCTGCTTAAAGTGAAACACTGTGCACCTGCATACTGACAAAAAGTTCTTCCTTGCCTGCTTGGAGTGATAAATAATTCAAGTGGTGCACTCCAGAGAGCACCAGGAATGAGTTTCCTATCTTGTTGCAGTAAAGATATTTTTCTAATCTGGAGTCATCTAAAAAGGTTCTTGAAATATGTGTTTATGTATCATTTGGAAACAAAACCAGTGTCTGTATGAGTGCATGTATCATATTATAAGCTTTTGGAGGATAGGAACCAAGTCTGTTTATTTTGCTTTTTAGATTACATTATACATTTTGACTAACTTTGAAAAAAAAAACCAGAAACAACAACAACAATTTTTGAAAGCTTATTGTGGCACAGAAACATTGCTAGCTGTATTTTTCTTTCATCTCAATAAAGGGCATACATAACATAAAATAAGGGCTACTTCTGCCATAAGTCACCATATGATTGCTCTTTTTTAATTTAAATTTATTTATTTTAATTGGAGGCTAATTACTTTACAATATTGTATTGGTTTTGCCATACATCAACATGAATCCGCCACGGGTGTACACGTGTTCCCTATCCTGAACCTCCCTCCCACCTCCCTCCCCATACCATCCCTCTGGGTCATATACGATTGCTCTTTTATTAATTTTGGAGTTTCTTGCTCCTGGACGCCTTGAAACCTGCCCTGAAGTCTGGCAATGCTGTTACTGTTATCTTTTTAAAAGTAATATTCCATTGATCAAGTCAAGGAAAAAACTGGGTTTTTCATACGTGAGTTATTTTCGCCAAATTTCCCTGAACCGAAAAACAGTACTAACGTAGCGACTGGAAAGTCCATGTGATGAAAGCATGCGTCACCATGTGCAAACTGTGAAATGTAATTGAAAGTAAAATGTTTAATTAAAATGGACATTTCTGAGCCTGCTTCTGGCAGCAGCATCTTGCTGAAAATTATATTTGTTACACTGGCAACCTGGGAGAACAGTTCAAGAGATTGTGAGTGCCAGGTTCCATCCAAAAGTAAATGGGGTGAAAATCGCAAGGAGAGCTTGAATGCTGATCCCTCCATGACCGTGCGTGTCTCAGACACAGGTGCCCTCGTACAGAGCGGTCAGAACAGGACGACCTGCCACATATAGCTACTCCTAAGTCAATTAAAACAAAGCATCCTTTTCCCTCCAAATGATTGTCCCTTTCACTCTTGTCAGCAAGTTTCCTTAACAATTGTGCTTTCAGATGCTCTGTTCTTTTAGTACAGCCTGAAATGCGAGGGTACTCATCGTCTCTTAAGTTATTTCTCCTTTGAGACCACAGGGATCTTTTTTCTCCCCTCATAAAAGCCACTGATCCCAGATAATCCTCAGACTTGAGTGGGGATGAGCTTCACTGACTTTTTCAGTTCAAATTTGAGAAAAGAATTTGAGAACGAGATTATGTCTGGCATCCAAAGGACAGTTTCCTTCCCTGAAATCTGGGTGTATTCAAAGGCTGATCTGGTTAGGAAGTACCTAACCTGAGCTGGACAGGTCTGGCCATTTGATGAATCGCAGTCTCAGAAGATGTCCCTCTTGGAGAAGAATTACTTTGGCATTCTATAAAGGGCAAGTGAAATAATGTCCCTTTCTGTTGCATCTCTCACAGTGACCTCTAAAATCTCAATGGCTGATAGTAGACATAAAACTACAACAGAATTTGTGTATGCCTTCATAAAAGCAAAATTCCAACTTTATCTGTTTTTTCCCCTCAATGTTATTAAGTTTACTTGTACTTTCCGTCATCTATCTGCTCTGGAATCCAGTTACCATTCCTAAACAGTGAAGGCACTGACTAACAAATAAATGCATAAACAAGTAATATGTAAATGTAAAACTCTTTAAAAATATTAATAGCAAAGCATTGTGGAAAAAAATCAGAAGATCTGATTGCTGTTCTGTAATCTATGATTTGGGTATAAAAACACTCCCATGGGCTGGATCCAGCAACAATGACATCTGATCATTTTTTCCTACCTGAATTTGTTTAGTGAGCTCCTTCTCTATAATATGTTCTTTATTGCCCAAGGAATGCTCTTTGAATTTACTTTCTTTACAGGGTGATGATAAATCTTCATGACATCCCTAATGATTCATCTCTTTTGGCACAGGGCAGGAGGATAACCATTTCTATAATGCACACATTTCATTTAAGGTGAAACTAGTAGGAAATTTATCAATCAGCCCAGGCATTTTAGGCATAGGCTGAACTCTGCCACTGTAACCATTTTTTCCTCTCCGTAAACACTTTTAATTTTGGTATCTTTTCTGCCTTTAATGACCCATAATCCTTTCAATCAGAGGTTGTTTTTAATTTGTACATGATTAAGTGCGTGTACTGAACTTTTCTTCTACCGAGGAACAGATGTAAATTAAAGTTTTAGTCATAATATGGAAATATTTAGTTAATGTTAAAATATCCCCCAGATCATTTCACATTCCTTAAACAGAACAGACTACTCAACTCAAACTCTGATCAGCGTCTGTTTTCTGGGTTTTGCAATATTATTTTTTCAAAAGCTAAATAATTTCAGAGCCACAAGAATGAGAGTGAGCCTCTTCTTTATTTGGGGGTTCACTGTGGTGAGACAAACGCCTCATACTAAATGAGTCATTGGCCATGACTTAGAGCCCTGAGCCCGAGATTCTGATTGTTCTAGCAAGATGTTCTTTATGAATGGAAAATCCTGGAATCCTGTGAGTCAAACACCTCTCCTAAAATATTTGTGGGATTGAAATCTTTTCCCCATTGTGTATGATTTTTGTAAATCAATGGTGTTTGTTTCCATCAGATGTTCTGTCTCTCCTGAAAACAAAACTACATGAACAAATTAGAAACCCATATGAGAGAAGCCATCAACAGCGGGGGAAAGCCTTCTGCAAAAACACTTTTGAACTTCAGAGGAGGAGACACATGCTTGGTCCTCCAAGCTGGAAGACATGGAAAAATTTTTTTTTTCTTTTTTTTTTTAAATAGACATATGTAGAACATTTGTTTCCGCTTTATTTCTGCTGTCATAATATGATGGTTTTATTCAGTTTTTAAACATGCTTCAGCTGGAAACACTACATCTTTAAATCAGGCAACCCTGGCGTCTGTGTGAATTCCCTTGCTGCGCTCCCTCACCTTACCCAGGTGCATGTTAAATCAGTATTAATGACAATATCATTCTTGTGCAGTCATCTCCTGCCTGCAATTTGGTTTTAATTACCCGCCACGTTGTCTTTCCCCCTCACTGACAGCCATTAAATAGGGAATGACACCAGAGCCACGGCTGTGCGGAGTATTCCCTGCGCCGGACTCCGTGCCCCTCATAACGCAGGCTGCAGTGCCTCCTAGTGGCCGAGGTCCGAAAGGGCCCTCATTGAGACTGGAGGCTCGCCATGCACTTTTCAGGTGAACTTGGGGAGCTGGGCAGATGAGCTTACTGTTTTTAAAGGGGAAACGCGGGGAGGAAAAAAAAAGTAAAACGTTATTTATCAAATAAGAAAAAATTGCTAGTTGATAAAGTGTTTTGTTTTGTTTTTTTTTTCATTGAAATACAATGGCAAATTGACTCGCTACTGAAGCCTTGTTTTACCCTCCAAAATGGAGGCTCCGAAACAAGGAACTTGTCACATAAAATGCATCCGACCAAAGTTCTCGAAGCGAATGTTCAGCCAAGGTGCACTGCAAGTCTTCCCGCCTCTTCACTTCTTCCTCCTGCCCTGCGCTATTTTCTCTTAGGCCACAGAAAGGGTTTTGTTTTCTTTCTTTTTATTCCCCCTTTCCTCCTGTTTCTGGTTTTCTTTTTCCATTTTTATTTTTCTCCCCATTTTACAAACGCCTTTTATTTTTATGAGTTTAAAGCATTCTTCTAAGTGATGAGTGTATAAATGTATGTAAAAAGTATCTTTTGGTAATTATGCAGTTCCTAAATTTTTCTTTTAAACAAAGTTCTCCCTTATACGGGAGTCTAAAAGTGAAGTTGTTTGTCCAAATGTTCAAAGTAGACAACCGTACAGATGCTTTGGATGGAAGCTCTTCCTCCGTATAATGGCTATCGCATTTTGCATTAAAAAATTTGGTTAAAATAAATCTGCAGGCATGTGCATTTCACAAAGAGGACGCTGTCTCTTTGGCACTGTAAATTAAAAACAACATTGCTTACAACAATACATTACGGCGCACTTGGAGAGGGAGCTTCGGTAAGGAAGCAGGTTCAGCTTTCACTTACTGATTTTTCTCCCCAGCAACTTCTCCCTGGTTAGAAGGTTGAGGATCCACGGGCTGGTTGCTCTTTCACAGTTGTGTGCTAGCTTCTTTTTAGCAAGTGTAATTACTCATTTCACATGCTGCTAAATGAGAGTCATAGCTAACTGCTTTAATTAGAATTTTAAGCATACATAGTATATGCAGTAACTTATACATACATTTAATTGTGTGTTTGTATTTGTATGCCTGTGTTTCTAAAAACCCAAGCATAAAATAGAGATACCGATAATTACAGTGCATCTCACGCATTCTTCCTTCTGCTAACCAGCACAGTCCCGTTAAAAGTATATCATTTGTGGTTATTGCTGCTGCTCTAAAAGCAAAGCACTTTATTTACATTTTAAAAATTAAAACAACATTTTGTTGAAAAAATGTTAAAATTTGTTAGAACTTGGTCTCAAATTTTAATAAAGACATTGAAGTATGATGCTTTTTGCTACATAAGAAACTTTAAATTGCCTCATAAACTGATTTCAGTAAGTCTGATAGCATCACCCAAAGGATAAAAAAAAATATTGTCTTCAAAACTTAGGAAACTAACATATATTTTAAAAGGGAAAATGTGCTCAAGTCACTCTTTTTTTCTCAGAGAATATTTGATCTTTTGAATATTGCCTGAATTGATTCAATTTATTGTTTTAAGGACTATTTTGCATTATTAAATAATAGCTAGGAAAATTGTTATTCCTTCTAGACTGAAACGGGAAGCTTATAAATGCAATGACGAAGGCTTAATCTGTGATACGGCTTACATATATTGGTTTACAGCTATATTGAGTTCAGTTAGACTGATTTTTTTCGTTCCTAATATGAAACTTGATGCTGGGTAATCTGATAAGTGAGTTTCATTTCCCTGGAAATTTATTGCTTCTATATCCAAGTGCAAAGAAATCGCACAAGTAAAAACAAAGAGGAGTTTGTATGCAAGGCATTAATGAGGGCCACTGTTTTCTCACGAAGATTCTGCATGGGGGAAAAGAGGTATTTGAGCTGTTAAAATGACAAGCCATGCGATTCCTTTTAGCTTCCACCATCATTCCCTTTGCCTGATGGGAGTAAGAGCAAATTGGCATGGTCTTCAGGCACTTTAGATCGAGAAGCAGAAACTGCGGAATACAAGAGAGTGTATGCTATTTTCAAGACTCTCGGGCAGAGCAGCAGCCAAATGCGCTGCAGAGCGTGGCAGGGCTCAGCTCCCAAAGCCCCGGGCAGCCTGGTGCCACCTCCCCAGGCCCTCTCCCTACACACAGCTCCTGTCTCGTCCCTGCAACATGCTTTGCACGTTCTGATCTCCAGAGTGCCTATGCCTGTTCTTGATACATTACAGATGGGATGACAGAAGCTGAAGAACTTTTCAGAGAGCACACAGTATCATTACGTTAATTAAACCAATGACTAAAATTGTCCTGTGACTATGTGACTATAAAGGCCCGACGCTGGGCATCTTGGGAAGGAGACAGTCCTCAGAGTGATGATATTTGTGGAGTGTCTTCGGGATATTCACACAAAGTCTTACTTTGTCCTGGTAGTGAATCCACAGACGCTATTCCAAAGACGACAGTGGGAATCTGAGACGAAAGGCTTGTCTGAAGCTCTACCACCAAAAACAGAATTGGGCTGTGATGCTGCATCCATCTGCTTGACTGTAAAGTCAATGTGTGTGTGTGTGTGTGTGTGTGTGTGTGTGTGTGTGTGTGTGTGTGCAAAGTCACGTCAGTCCTGTCCAACTCTTTGCAACCCCAACAGGCTCGCCTATTGATGGGATTCTTCAGGCAAGAATATTGGAGTGGGTTACTTTTTTTTTTTTTAACAAACAGTAACTGATGATTTCAAGAAACTTATATTCCCAGCTTGGATTTATAAAAGATGGCTGCTGCTGCTAAGTCACTTCAGTCGTGTCCGACTCTGTGTGACCCAATAGATGGCAGCCCACCAGGCTCCCCCATCCCTGGGATTCTCCAGGCAAGAACACTGGAGTGGGTTGCCGTTTCCTTCTCCAATGCATGAAAGTGAAAAGTGAAAGTGAAGTCACTCAGTCGTGTCCGACCCTTCACGACCCCATGGACCACAGCCTACCAGGCTCCTCTGCCGATTGGATTTTCCAGGCAAGAGTACTGGAGTGGGGTGCCATTGCCTTATGTGATAAAAGATGGCAAGCAGTGTGATACCAGATGTTAATGGCAGGTAACATATATAGGCAGGGGCCAAAGATATCGTCCCCAGGGCAACAGCTGTTTTCAGCTTAGACATGATAGGGATCTTCATAAGGAGATGGTAAAGCACATTTTTTGTTGTTGGAGATGGGCATTCCTGGTGGCTGTGGAGGTGGTCAACTTCAGAAAACACGAGCATGCCCATGCACGCACATGTCCACATACAGATAGCAAATGGGGCGTACAGGTGTCATTTGACGGAAAATAAATCAGTCTCATGAAATGAAGTTTTCTTTGAAGACAATGTCTGTCCAATTGGTTGAGGTTCAAAAGGTATGGAAAGTTTGAGTTAAATGAATTCAAGTCAGTTTCTTTAATGCAGGACTTTTCAGAGCCTTCAACATGTTAAAGCACAATGAGATGACAGAGAAACTTAGAATATGTGTTTCCCAGACTAATTTGTCAAATGTTCGTTTTGTTTGTTACAGTCCCTTTGTCAGGAAAAGGTTATAGACGTTGTAGAAAATGTTGCTGCAGGGAGGAGGAGAAATTGAGCTAATAGACAGGAATTCTTAAATACTTGATTAAGACAGACATCATCCTCCAGGCAGTGAAAACTACCAAGGGTCTTTGCATGCAGAGCTGATTTCTACTATTACATTAATAATAGTTCCAGTCTCCAAGGTTGAGACAGCAAGAGTAGCATATTCTCAAACACCGTGGGGCCAAACTTGTCAAAACAAATACTATATGCTTCCTTCTTGGTTTACATCGTAAGCAAGCATGTGCTTTGTGGTGCTGATTTACTGGAATTAGTCCAAACGCTGTGGTTGGAAATAACCCACGCTTTACAGGTTTTATGAAATACTGGGTTGATATTTTAATCTTGCTGAGTATTAAAGATAGCAGAGAAAAGAAGCTGCTGTAGCTCACTAAGCAAAGCCTCTCAAAGGTTTTTGAGCACATGTGACATCTCACAAGAAGAAAGCAGGAATCGTGAGCCCACATGAAAACGCAGGCCACCTCAGCAAGCACTCAGACATTTCTTGCTCTTACTTACAGGTCTGAATTCTGAAGATTCCAGACTTCTCCCCAGAAAAGAATTTTCTAAATGTTTCTCATTTTCATGGCAGTTTCTTAAGGGATCCATGAGTATAGAAGTATAACACAGGTATTCATTCTAATGATGTTATCAGATATTGAACCATAGTAAAACATGCTGATGTTTAGTGAATAACAAAAGCTAATGTTTCATGCGCTGGAACTATTGTAAGCACTTTAGACTGATTTACACATTTAATTCTTATAACCTCAGAACAAATACTATCATTGTCCTAGCTTTACTAATTAGAAATCTGCATCAGAGAGAGGTTAGGTAATTTGCCAAGATCATGCAACCAGATTAGTTACCTGGAGTTAGGCTCAGTTGTATTTAGATTGGGTTAGTGAGTGTTGATGGAGAAGGCAATGGCACCCTATTCCAGTACTCTTGCCTGGGAAAATCCCATGGATGGGGGAGCCTGATAGGCTACAATTCAAGGGGTCGCTAAGAGTCGAACACGACTGAGCGACTTCATTTTACTTTTCACTTTCATTTTTCACTTTCATGCATTGGAGAAGGAAATGGCAACCCACTCCAGTGATCTTGCCTGGAGAATCCCAGGGACGGGGGAGCCTGGTGGGCTGCCGTCTATTGGGTCGCACAGAGTCAGACATGACTGAAGCGACTTAGCAGCAGCAGCAGCAGCAACAGTGAGTGTTGAACTCAGTATGATCAGGTTGAAAGTGAAAGTGAAGTCGCTCAGTCGTGTCCGACTCTTTTCAACCCCATGGACTGTAGCCTATCAGGCTCCTCTGTCCATGGGATTTTCCAGGCAAGAGTGCTGGAGGACTTTCGCTTCCTTCTCCAGGGCATCTTCCCAACCCAGGAATCGAACCCTAGTCTCCCGCATTGTAGGCAGATGCTTTACCGTCTGAGCCACCAGGGAAGCCCTTGGTCAGGTTGCTTGCTCTTAATTACTTTTCCGTTCTGCCACATTCCGGTTAAGAGTGTGGTTTAAAAGATCTCTCTGTCCTTTTTGTTTCAGTAATGTAATGATAATAATAACTAACAGATTTTACTACACACTGGACACTGTATTATATGTGAATTTGCTTTGTTCCATTCTTTGCAACTGTATGGACTGTAGCCCGCCAGGCTCCTCTGTCCATGAGATTCTCCAGGCAAGAATACTGAAAGGGGTTGCCATTTCCTCCTCCAGGAGGTCTTCTTGACTGAGAGATCAAACCTGCATCTCCTGGGTCTCCTGCATTGGCAGGTGGGTTCTTTGCCACTGGGAATCTTATTTAATTCTTGCAACTGTTCTGTCAGACAGACAAACTTGTGAAGCCACTAGATACGTGAGAAAACTGAGGCACAGGGAGAGAAGTCCTGTGTTCAAAGTCACACCACTTAGAAGAGGTCAGTATGCAGTGTGAGCCCAGGTCTGACTCCAGAAGCAGTTGCAACTACCTTATATTTAACCACATCCTTTGGAAGTTTTCTATGTTAAGGAAATTATAGAAGATAAAAGTCGCACATCAGATTTTGTATTTGGTGCATTTTCTTTCCCCAGTTAACAAACGATTTGAAAAATATTTATGACTCCCAGATTCCAGTGTTTTGTGAACTGTGCCTATCTGACTGGTATCTCTATTATGCATCCACAAAGCTCATTATGACCTTTTAAAATTGCTCTTTTTCATTCTCTTTCAAAATTTTTCTAAGTAATCAAAAATCATACATGAGTTTTTCCTGAAAGTCAGAATAATGAAGCTCAACTGCCCTACTTAAAGCACTTTTTTCCTGTATTGTCAATGCAGTTGGAAGAAAATGGATATACAGCTTAGATATAGTAAAATATTCGTTGACTACTTTAAAAACTGAGAGTTGGAAACACCACAATCAAAATGAAAGTTTCTTACACCCAAATGATTTCTTTTCTTGTCATCTTTCTTTGAAGTCAGTCGAATATTTCTTTATGAACTATTTCCTATAAAAATGAATTGCTTATTGCTCTGTGTAATTTCTTTTGAATTAAAAATTTAAACAATCTATAATGAGTTCTCTGATGTTCTTTTGGTCCTTGACAACATTTTCTCCAAATCGCTGGAGATGTTGGTATGTTGTTCTCAGATTCAGATTTTTCCTGCCTATAAGATATAGATGTAAGTCATTATTTCCCAATGAAACATTATCTTGAGTGAAATATTAATACAATTTTCCCTCCACAGACTTTATTTGTAAGTATATCTGGAAAGTTTTTCAATAGCAGGAAAGACCTTTCTCTACAGCAGACTTATTAGTCCTTTGTTAGTGATCCTTGTGGTTCTATAAATGGAGCTATAATGAGCTGCACTTTGAAACTTGGTGCTGAAGTGTTTTTGATACAAAATATCTGTTAATTTTCTTATATAAAATAAGTATGAAATACTTGTGCTTTAGAGCAACATTTGGAAACATCTATGCAATTATCGACTGATGACTATACGTGATTAATTATAGATGTTTGAGGGTAATGGAGATAAATACAATGTGTGTTCAGGTCTGACTAGTTCTATACAATGTCATTTCAGGAAAGAAAATTATATTCAACGTATATAATTGACAACGGTTGTAATCTGTTGTCTGTGTGCTTGCATGCTAAGTCCCTCCAGTCATGCACAACTCTTTGCAACTCTGTGGACTGTAGCCCACCAGGTTCCTCTGTCCATGAGATTGTCCAGATAAGAATACTAGAGTGGGTTGCTAGCCTCCAGGGGATCTTCCCGACCCAGGGATTGAACTCGCATCTCATGTCTCCTGCCTTGGCAGGTGGTTCTTTACCACTAGCACCCCTGGGAAGCCCAATCTATTGCCTTCAAAAAGGTATATTCAGTGATACACTCTATGGGGTCACAAAGAGTTGGACACAACTTAGTGACTGAACAACAACCACAAACTTTCAAGTCCATTTGGGCTTAAGAGTTTTAAGACATAAGATTTCCATGCATAAAATAAAATTTTGAGCATTTTAACCAGAAAAGATTTAAGGTAGTGGATTGGGTACTTTTAAGACCGGAGAACAAGCTTTCAGTTTTGACCTTAGGAGTGATTCCAAGTGGCTTGCGTGCTCCATATGCCTGGGAAGCTATGGCTCTTGGGGAATCCCAGGGAGGTGGGCGTTCTGGACATTGCCACTGAAAGTTGGGTGTGTTCAGGAGCACACAGTGTTGTTCTGTGACCTAAGAGTCACAAAGATGCCTTATCGCTTTTGTAACCACCCTGCTGCACCTGCCTTTGGATGATGTGGAAGATGAACAGAGAAGCTGCGCTGTGGTGGCAGGAGAAGCAGCAACACTTCCCATGACCTTATGTCGCAGAAAGAGCCAGCAGGCATCAGGAAGTGGCCTGCCCCTGATAGACTTCTTCAGCATTTGTTTAAAAGTGCACTTTACTGGTGGGACCTAATTCCTGTTTGGAGAGATAAGAAATGAAGTTTTGGGCTTTGCAACCTCTGTAGTTTAAGAAGACACACTGGAAAGAGTTGGTAATGAATATGGAGGACTGATCTATCATATTTAACACATTTTGAAAAATAGCAGGTTAGATTCAGAAGACTGAGTGGTTCTTATCCACTCTAGGGCTGAGTAGGCCTCAGATATTCTACGAAGGTATGCTTCTAAGTTGAGAAGTAACACTGAAATTGAAACATGGGAAGGGGACCTTTAAAGGAAATAATGTGTCGGATCAAGTTGATACCTTTCATGGCTGAAATGAATGTTAATGAGAGTGCAAGATGAAGGATACCTGGCAGTTGGGCTCATGACATGCAGATCAAAGGCAGCTTGGGATAGGGCATTCAGAGAGGGAGATGAACTCAGTGATCCTGGTTCATATAAACCTTTGCTTAATTTAGTGAGGCCTGGATTGCATCAGCTTTCTGGATTCTGGTGTATACCTTGAGAAGATAATTTTAGAGATGTAGATTACATGTAATGTAGATTACATTACAAAACATATGGTGGCTTTTATCCTGTAAAAGGGCTTCCTTGGTGGCTCAGTTGGTAAAGAATCTGCCTGCAATGTTGGAGACCTGGGTTTGATCCCTAGGTTGGCAAGATCCTCTGGAGAAGGAAACGGCTACCCATTCCAGTATTCTGGCCTGGTGGATTCTATGGATGATATAGTCCATGGGGTCACAAAGAGTTGGACACGACTGAGTGACTATCACTCACTAAGATCCTATAAAAAAATGGGAAATTGTCAATGGTTTTGAGAGTAGAAGTTTACCATGATTATACTTCTTTTTATAAGAACTATTATGTCAAGCAGGATAAATTTCAATGGGAAAAAACTGGATTATTGTTTGTATCTGCCTGTAGTACAGGAGACCTGGGTTCTATATCTGGGTTGGGAAGATCTCCTGGAGAAGGGAATGGCAACCCATTCCAATATTTTTGCCTGAAGAATCCCCATGGACAGAGGAGCCGGGTGGGCTACAGTCCATAGAATCACAAAGACGTGACTGAGCGATTCAGTTCAGTTCAGTTGCTCAGGCGTGTCTGACTCTTTGCAGCCCCGTGGACTGAGAGATGAACACAAGACTAAGAAGTCTAGAAATTAGACATTCAGCATTTTAAAATAGATTTTAAGAGAAAAAGAACTGACTCAAGACACTGAAATGAAAATCCACTTAATGACTTTGAGGTTCTTAAGGGCATTCAAACTTGGATGACTAGGAGAATGATAATGCTATCCATTGAAATGGAATCATGGCCTGTGAGGTTGTCATAGTAAAAGGACTGCTTTAGAATTGAGATTGCATGTTGTAAATATCTCTCTGTTGTAAGTTTCCATTGTTCTAGGATCTCTGTAAATTTACAGGGTTGTCTTTAAGACATTGTGAACAAAATAATGTTGTGTTTGTAGCTGCTTGCTACTCTGTTGGTAACGACGCATGTTGGGTAACAAATTACCCTAAAATTCAAAATTCAGGGGCTTAAAGCAATAACCACTTATTACTTCTTACGAATTTTCAGGACAATTGAGTAGTTCTCAGTTTGGCTCGTTTATGAGTCCAAGGTCAGCTGGTCAGCTGGGGCTGGCTAGTCTACCTGATCTCAACAGCAATGGCTCCATCTTTTCCACTTGTCGTTTACATCATTTCACAGGGTGGTGAGTGTTTTCTCATGAGGGCTGTGGGAGACCAAAAGAAGGAAACATTGAAATAGTGTGGGGAGACACTACGGGAGAATGTGGCACAGGGAGATATTGTTGGGGTGAATGGGTTTAATATAAAAGTTTTCAGAATCCCCTTCATGGTGTCACTAAAGAAGATGGGCCATCCAATGGGCATCATCATTTTAACATAGCAAGTCTCCTGGAACTGGCTTGATGATCCTTCTGGTCTGTGTTCACAACCTCATCCTTGAAATGTGTCCTACTCTTCTGAAGCTTCTTTCACTGGCACCCAGAAGTCAATACCATAGACAAACTGAAACAATGAAAACACTGTTGGGAGTTTCCTCTGCTCGTTTCCATGTCCTCAAGTCATTTAGATGGTCTTCTGAATATAAGAGAGCTTATAGTCCTGTTGTGGAGAAGGAAATGGCAACCCACTCCAGTGTTCTTGCCTGGAGAATCCCAGGGATGGGGGAGCCTGGTGGGCTGCCATCTCTGGGGTCGCACAGAGTCGGACACGACTGAAGTGACTTAGCAGTAGCAGCATAGTCCTGTTGAAAATAATCTGTACATTTGTATTTATTTTACTTTTTTCAAATGGTCAGACTTTTTTTTTCTGAACATTTTTCTTCTTCTGATATTAATAGGTATGTGAGAAGATGTAGTCTTTTAAGATGATGGCTTATTCTCATGTTTATTTTAATCCTTAATTTTTAAAGCTCAATTTCATTTTTTATAAAGACCATTGCTTTGTGAAGCATTTTCCACAGCTTCGTTCGGCTGTGGGATACCATGCGGACAAAATACAAAACTTTATTCTGTACCTTTTGATTTTCACTCAAATATTAGTCACAAATGAGCAAATACCCAATCTTCCATCAGGCCTTCTTTTTCTACAGATTGCAAGTCCATCAAGGAGTGAGAGGCAGGCTGATATTCTAGGGTTAGAAGAGCCTTCCAGAAGATGGGTAACATTAATTTATTTCCTACTCATTCTCTTTTAGATGTTGAGAACTTGAATTGCTTTAAAATTTATATTTAAAATACTTGGTTAAATGATTTTATGTCCTGAATGTCATTAAAAAAATGCTTACTTAATTAGACTGAATCATTTTTATTTTCCCTTTTTGTTCCATCAGGGAAAAACAAAACTGCTACCTAGTCGTGTTTCCTTACTTTTATTGGTTTATGTCACCGATATATATGCACCAGTGTTGAAGACAAAAATAAATGAAATCAATAATAATAGTGATGATGATGATGAGAACAAAAGAAGGACACTTGGGAAAAATCCTAACAAAGGGGTATCTGTGGATTTCTGGGGTAAAAGGACCATCAGCATCCCAACATGCATTTTATTATTCTTTCTCTTCCCATGTGGTTTCCATCTGTTGCTTGTGAAAAATTTCACTGAGGTCCAGTTCACAGTAGGGCTAACTGAGTTCTTTAGAAGAGCCTGACCCTCAACTGAGCGTTTGGGTCTAAGGTGTAAGTCTTGTATCTGATTACTTCTCCGATCCTGGCCCAGTTCAGGAAATTAGAACCTGACCAGCTGTGTTTCCTGGTTTGTAGGTTGAAGGTTGTTACCTGGCTCTTTCTCACTCAGCTTGCTGTCCTTTCCTTGGAAATAGACACAGATGTATCCACTAAACAAGTTTTCCCCATGTTCAAACATGATTTTGCCATGTCAAGTGCCACCTACATTCTTATTAACTGTTTGTGTGTATGATATTGGGTCATTTTAAAAAATATTCAAGCATATTAAAAAAAATTTGTGAGTAACCAAATGAAAAACAACTACCCTTATTTAACTAAAGGATGGCTAGCCATAAGAAAAATACAGTGAAATCAAAGCAAAGTTGCTAAATTTAAGCTATATACTCTTAACTACAGGCTCTGAGCCTGAGGTCTCCCATTTGTGCAAGAGAAAAAATGATCAAATTTTCCAAAGACAAGCATCAAAAAGAGCCTTCCTTTTTGAGATACCAGAAAGATGCAAGCACCTTTGAAAGGAAACTTGCTATTTACCTCTTGATTTACCATTTATTTCAGGTCTTATTGAAGTACCACGTCTAATAATTGACTATAGGTGATTCCAACATTTTGGGGAACACTATGTTAAACTCAATTTCCTATCCCAAGAAGGCAGCACTGGGCTCAGCTGGTGTTGCCTGAGGTCCTGTAGGGAAGAGAGATGCTGTGAAATGAAGCTTCTCCACCTCCATGACCTCCCTTCCCACCCTAGACTCTCCAATCACAGATTCCAGTGTCTTCTTTCCTTTCACTCTTTTTATTTAGAGCCCTCTCCATGACCTTGTTCCAAGCCAACTGATATCCCTTTCTTTATGAACTAGTTCAGGATGCTGGCTCCTCATATGTTCTTTAAGGTGATGCTATAACCAAGTTTATTCAATTCCTTGGTGACTAATTTGGCTCCAAGAGGTTAGGAACTGGTGAGGCTGAAACAATTGTATTCCGTGTCTGGTGAGGACTAAAGTACAGATTAATTTGTGAGATAGAGCACTTCTACCCTTTTCCCTTTGGCTTTAAGGTTTATTTAGAATTCATGAAGTTGTGTCTGTACTAAAAAGCTTTGAACCATTAAAGAGAATTATTTAACAAAATTTCGAAAAATGCCAGTGCAAATTGGTTTGTCTTGAAATTCTGGTGCTTTGTTATTTTGCCACAAGAAAAGAGCTTAAAAAAAAGCTTGAGGGAGAATATGAATGTAATAAATATTTCATTTTTGTAGCACATCGTGCGTTGTTCTTTAGTTTCAGACCTTGCCAGCAGTCAACACAGTAGTAAATTTCAGCACCTGTGGACCTGTTTCGGTAATTTATGATTTCCATTAGATTTCCATTAGAGATGGGCTGAAACAGTTCAGGCAAGTTCACGCACTCCAGCCATGAGCATGGTTGGCCTGAGGATTGTTTGCATGTGGGTATTTGGCAGCATGTCTATTCTTTGTTGCCTTTTGCTATCCTTGTTATCATTTGGGGGCTGCTCAAAACACAGAAACTACAGACATCTACCACTTAGGATTCTTTTTTCTGCCACAGTCTGTACTTGTTTTATTCATTCATTTAGTAAATATTTAGTGAGCACTTGTTCACTGCAGGGGCATGAATCTCTGGAGATACGTGGATGGATAGGAGATGCCCCTTTATATCAAGGAGTTCCTAGAGGAAGAACAATTAATTCATCAAAAAGAAATGGAATTAAGGGTGGCATCATAGTACTAAAGACAGCTAAACAAGTAGAATAAATGGCTAGTACAACTGGATACTCTTAGAAAGAAAAAAGAGGCAGGGCTGAAGACGGTAGAAAGGCTGGGTATTCTTGGCAGAAGAACTGGTGAGAGTAAATTCAGAGGTCGGAGCATGGTTGATGAGCGCGAGAGGCGTGGGACTTTGGATCGTGAACTGGCCACATAAGCTAGGGGCTTTGCAAGCCGTGGGCATTCTTACGGAGCACTGGAGTGGTTGACTATAAACGATGGTATTGTTTTTAAACATTGTAATGGGATTTTCTCATGCAGTTTCATGTATTTTCGCTTTCCCTCATCATTTCAAGCTGTCATTCTGATAGTAAAAGAGAATTAGAAGTGCTAGTGCAGAAAGGAGAGGAGAAAGTTCATGTTCCTTCTTTGACATCCAGTAGGGGATCTTTGTCTTCATTCAACGCAACGTGCTTGAAATTCTGACTTGTCAAAGGGAGAAGAAAAGTGTTCCATTCCTTCCACCTCGAGCAATGGACAGCCTGACTCTTGGTCTTAAGAGTTTTAGTGGGACGAGGAAAGGGACGAGAGAATGAAAGCCCTTAACTCATCACTTCTAAGCCAAAGGAATACGGGCAAAAGCAGGGAAACAATAGAAAGTGAGGGCATGGGGAAGCTGGTTCTGAATTCCCTTCTAAGCCTCATTGTGCGTGGGAAGAGGGAACATGTTGGTAGTAGTGTAGGAGCTCTAGAGAGAAGGAATCATGCTTTCTCTTAGAGATTCTCCATACGCGGTCACTTCCTTCCCGATACAGAAGCGGTGGCAGGGATGGTGAGAGGAGGCAGCAGGGAAGCAGAGCAGAGGCCTGGGACCCAAGAAAAGAGGCCCCAGGATGTGGCACCCGCTACAGAAGCCCGCGGACTGGGGCTGTGGGCATCGGCACCGGCTGAGAAAAGCTACGTGGGAAACGTCCTGCTGGGCCCGGGCCGAGCAGGGGCTGGTCCTGCCATACCGGGGAGTCCAGTCAGGTTTAGCCTGACCTTCACTTTCCCCAGTTCCTGGCCATCTGGGGGCCATGTAAGCCTGATTCACCTAAACACAGTTTGTAGTGAGCAGGAGGAAAGAGAAAATTCAAGAAATGGAGTTTTACTTAAATAAGCATGTGCCTAAATGAATGTTTTAGCATTTATATTGGTCTATCTTTCCCACCTAGAACTAAGATTTGTTATTTTCTGACTCTTCTCAGTGAATCTATGTTTATTAGAAAAGATAGCTCAATTAGTTAAAAAATCCTATCTTTTATGTGCATATCAGCTTTTAATGAGTATATGTACTACAATTCACTAAAATGCTTAATATAATTTGATTAATATCTTTTTTAATGCACAGTCTAAGAAAGTCTAGGAGCCTGGCCAAAAAAATAAAAAATAAATTAAAGGTGAACAATTAAAAAATCTAAAATGAAGACAACTCTTGCTGGAATAAAGATATTCATTAAAGCATTATTTAGAATCCATATATGTATTAATATGATATTTGCTTTTCTCTCTAACTTCACTATGTATGACAAACTCTAGGCTTATCCACATCACTACAAATTACCTAATTTTGTTCCTTTTTATGCTGTATAACATGGGGTGCTCAGATCAGTGCTCTGTGATGACATATAGGGATGTCATCACATCTATGGGGAGGCTAAAGAAGAAGGGGATACATGTGTACTTATATATTGAGTCACATTATTGTAAAGCACAGACTAACAGCATTGTAAAGTAACTATTTTCCAAAAACAAAAAAATAAAAAACTAACAAAAAAATAAATAAAAGCATAATTTAAAAAAATATTCTTTATAATGGCAAAAAGGCAGTAACAGCTGTATCTCTAACTTTGGAAAGTTATATATATCTTAGACAAACTTTAAAAGTGATTATGTAGTTGCTAAAAAGTTTGCCAAGAGTTTTTAGCAACATTAGAATATTTGTAAAATTTATATTTATGTCATAATTTTAAATGTATAAGATAATGTGTACCTGAAAATAAGTTTTTTTTTCTATCAATTTGTGTTTTTTGGTTATTATTTAATTAAGGGCTTCCCTGGTGGCTCAGATGGTAAAAGTGTCTGCCCACAATGCAGGAGACCCAGATTCGATCTCTAGGTCGGGAAAAATGCAGAAGATTGATGGGAAATATACCAAAATATATTTTAAAAAATCCTTTCTTACTATGTGAAGTGAACGTGAAAGTCGCTCAGTTGTGTCCAACTCTTTGCAACCCCATAGACTATACAGTTCATGGAATTCTCCAGGCCAGAATACTGGAGTGGATAGCCTTTCTCTTCTCCAGGGGATCTTCCCAACCCAGGGATCGAACCCAGGTCTCCCGCATTGCAGGCAAATTCTTTACCAGCTGAGCCACTAGGGAAGCCCATAAGTTTATGATGTGTTATTTTATTTCTTCAGTTTAAAAAATCTTTCTGTCCTATATGGTGCATGTGTACTACTTTTATAACTAGAGAATCTAAGACAAGTTTATCTTACTTAAAACAAGTGAAAAAGCAGGCAAGAGGAGACAAGGTGTAGGAGAGAGAAGAGGGGGACAGCTTTATTCTCATCCTTTGATAAAGTTAATAAGTGGGAATTTAAGAGATAGCAACATTTATCTCTAATACATCTAAGCTACTTCAGTAAGCTGGTGCCTCCCGTTAGGGAAATTAAACAGATAGTGTTGTTTGGACTTGAGAGACAAAGCAGAGCAGGTCTGACTTTGCTTCTAGCCTGCCTGGGCACTGCCCTGAAAGTTGAGTGCCCTGACTGCCTGCTGTGGGCAACCATAGACAAGATAGGGGACAAATCTTGAGGTCGCTGAGCCCCTGGAGAGGGTCTGGCTAACCAAGTCCTGGGCTTAACCGCATTCCAATTTTATGCATTAACATGAAATCTGAGCTGCAATTTACTCATGGGCTAACGCTATCAGTTTGCATTCTGAGATTATAAGTGGGAACCCGAACTGTGATCTCTGAAGTCTCACCCATGGAGTGGACGCCCTGCCTGGGACCTTTGTTCAGTTGGAACTCCAGATACTTTGTGTCACAGGATTTCCCAGTGCTGTTTGAATTGGGATGTTGGTCAAAATTCAATTTGGTGATGTAATCTCTGCTGTTTCTATTTCTTTTCTCTTTTAATGTTAGTATATTGAAAGTAAGCTAGGTAATTCTCTACTAAATATTGGTATTTTTATTTGTATGTAATGAGTGGCTTATTTTGTTAACAAATCCTTTGAACCTGAGACTAAAGTGAAAACTTTCAGCAAAACACCTCTCACAAGAGGTATGAATTTATTAATTGTATAGTTTGACACGGTTGAACTATCATTTTTGCCTCTTTTGTATGGTCTTTATATATATTTTTTAAACTTTAGCCTAAATCTAAATCATTTCTTTATATTTTCAAATGTAACTTTCTCACTAGTCCTGGATAAAGATGAAATTTCACAAATTCCTGTCAACTAACAGCTGTCAACCTTCCAGGAGTAAATGTTGTTGTTATTGGTAGGTTCATGGGCCAGGAGTTTAGTCATTAGACACTACTGTCCAGCATTTCCAAGGTGTGTCCTTCATCAGAGACTAGTAAGTGTTCCTTACATGAAATGCTTCATGATCAAATGAGTTTGGAAAGTCTTAAAATTTAATAGATCTCTTTATGGGAAGGTTTCTCAGTTTCTATCTTTTGTTGTTCAGTTGCTCAGTCGTGTCTGACTCTTTGTGACCCCATGGACTGCAGCATGCCAGGCCTCCCTGTCCCTCACCACCTCCCAAAGTCTGCCCAAGTTCATGGCCATTGCATCAGTGATGCCATCCAGCCATCTCATCCTCTGATGCCCTCTTTTCCTTCTGCCCTCAATCTTTCCCAGCATCACGGACTTTTCCAGTGAGTTGGCTGTTCCCATCAGATGGCCAAAATACTGGAGCCTTGGCTTCAGAATCAGTCCTTCCAATGACTATTCAGGGTGAATTTCCCTTAAGATTGACTGATTTGGTATCCTTGCTGTCCAGGGGACTTTCAGGAGTTTTCTCCAGCACCACAGTTTGAAGGCAGCATCAATTCTTTGGCGTTCTGCCTTCTTTACCATCTAGCTCTAACAACCATACATGACTACTGGGAAGACCATAGCCTTGACTATAGAAACCTTTGTCGGCAGAGTAATGTCTCTGCTTTTTAACACACTGTCTAGGTTTGTCATAGCTTTCCTACCAAGAAGCAATCGTATTCTGATTTCGTGGCTTCAGTCACCAGACACAGTGATCTTAGAGCTCAAGAAGAGGAAATATGTCACTACTCTCACCTTTTTTTCTGTTTGTGGGAAGATTTCTTAATTTTTATCTTATGGGCTTCCCTGACAGCTCAGTTGGTAAAGAATCTGCCTGCAATGCAGAAGACCCCAATTCAATTCCTGGGTTGGGAAGATCTGCTGGAGAAAGGACAGGCTACCCACTCCAGTATTCTTGGGCTTGCCATGCGGCTCTGTTGGTAAAGAATCCACCTGCAATGCAGGTGGATATACCCAGGAGACCTGGGTATATCTTCAGTTCAGTTCAGTTCAGTTGCTCAGTCGTGTCTGACTCTTTGCAACCCCATGAATCGCAGCATGCCAGGCCTCCCTGTCCATCACCATCTCCCAGAGTTCACTCAGACTCACGTCCATCGAGTCCATGATGCCATCCAGCCATCTCATCCTCGGTTGTCCCCTTCTCCTCCTGTCCCCAATCCCTCCCAGCATCAGAGTCTTTTCCAATGAGTCAACTCTTCACATGAGGTGGCCAAAGGACTGGAGTTTCAGCTTCAGCATCATTCCTTCCAAAGAAATCCCAGGGCTGATCTCCTTCAGAATGGACTGGTTGGAGCGCCTTGCAGTCCAACGGTATATCTTACTCCTGCATAAAGTTTTGAGGGGTAATTAAGCATAGAGTATCTTCCAGCTTTACTTGACTGAAAGCTCTTCCTGTTCTTCAACAAAGGGAATTAAAATTTGCCTACTTTTTCTAGTACTTCCATGCATTGACAAGACTACTGCTTCCATGAGAAGATTTGTGAAAGACCTAGCTCAGTTGAAAACCCGACAGGTAGGGAAGAAGACTGAAGAGTCAAAACAGAGAAGAGACCCCTAAGAGATAGAGATAGTGGGGGCATCTCAGAAGCCGGGTTGAGAGATGGAGGTTACCCGGGAGGCTGGAGGATACCTGCTCCCTGGCTCACTGAGGAACGGTAGGAGCAGGCGTAACACTTCATCTGCTTCTGCAGTTCCCAGAGATTCCCAGAATCACTGGGTTTCCCTACAGTCATCCAGGCGGCTAGTATAAGAAAGAGCAAAAGGTCTTGTTCCCGAGATTTAATAAGGTCTAGAAATCTCCCAGGATGCCCCTGCCTCAGAGCTTTGGTATTGCTGAGTGGTGGAGGGCCAGGATGGCAGATCACAGCAGGTTCGTGTCTCTTTGAAGCTCCTAGGCAACATGTACTGTACTCTTTTCAGGTCAGCTAAGCGGAATCCATGGCAGATTCTTCTCTGGGGTGAAATTTGTGACAACCCCAATTATAGCATAGACCACTGCTTTAATACAGTTCATCATCTCCTTTAAATGTCAATTATATCTATATCTATATCTATATCTATATCAATAACCTTGTGTTATTATGGCATATATATTTATATGTATGCCATAGGGTTAATGTAAAGACTAAATGACATATTTATAAAGTTTTCAGAGAAGGGTCTGTGGCTTTTCAAGGGCTTAAGAAACAGTATTTATTATTGTACTTATACACATTAATTATTTATATTGGCATTGCTATTCATTTTACATAGTTATAGCACATAAAAGCTGAAAGGGGCATTAGAAATGATCACAGTATTGAATTAGTCAAGAACAGATAGAATCACTTAAATAAGTCATTTAGGCATGAGTACTCATTTTCATCTTATTTTATTTTGGCTTCTTAATTTCTTAAACATGCACAGTTTCAAGCAGTGGGAATAAGGCATATGTGAGCAATTAAATTCCCACTGGCTACAGAATATATGAACTATCTCAGTAATTCTTCATGGGTCATTGTTTTGATATGGTCAAGAACCAATTTCATGTTTTAAAGTTTCAGGTATGGCAATGCCATGTTGGCAAAAGAAATATTGAATCTACAATTCATTCAGTGCAGTTCACCAGGCTGGAAACACAGAGATGAGCAAGATTAACCGAACACATCCCTCAGAAAGCTTCTACTTCTTGCCATGTAGTATAAGCCTATCGTTATAAAAGTCAACTGAGCAGTCAAAATATGCCAATAAGAATGGATAAGCCTGGAGAAACAATAGTTCATAAATTTTGCTTATAGTGATATACAATCTTTTGGAAATTATAGCTATTTGTATCTCATACTTTAACCATGGGAGCAACACATAATACAATTATCTCAAATTAATATACTCGTTTAAAAGAACAAAGGAGTTGAAATGAGAAAATTAATAAAATGTCATTTTGTTTAACTTTAGTGCAAAACAGAAAAAGAGAGAGAGAATTGACAAGCCTACATGTGCTTTGGTATGACCAAGTTCCCTGAATTTGTAGCTGTTTTAGTTAAATGCTGCTCTAAACTTCTCTGTGAGTTGGTGAGGGACAGGGAGGCCTAGCGTGCTGCAGTCCATGGGTCACAGAGTCGGACACGCCTGAGCAACTGAACTGAACTGACTGAAACTTCTCCGACATGGATTACGGAGATTGAGGTTCACTATGCCCACTGTAATAGCATTCTCAACAGTATGTCCAGGCTTCCTACTCTTTTTGATGCCTCTGATATACTAAAGTCACTGTCCCAGAAAATGTTCCAACTAGGCCATTCTGAGGCTTCTGAAATTTCTAAACCTTTTCAGTACTGAAACGGTATATCTTACTCCTGCATAAAGTTTTGAGGGGTAATTAAGCATAGAGTATCTTCCAGCTTTACTTGACTGAAAGCTCTTCCTGTTCTTCAACAAAGGGAATTAAAATTTGCCTACTTTTTCTAGTACTTCCATGCATTGACAAGACTACTGCTTCCATGAGAAGATTTGTGAAAGACCTAGCTCAGTTGAAAACCCGACAGGTAGGGAAGAAGACTGAAGAGTCAAAACAGAGAAGAGACCCCTAAGAGATAGAGATAGTGGGGGCATCTCAGAAGCCGGGTTGAGAGATGGAGGTTACCCGGGAGGCTGGAGGATACCTGCTCCCTGGCTCACTGAGGAACGGTAGGAGCAGGCGTAACACTTCATCTGCTTCTGCAGTTCCCAGAGATTCCCAGAATCACTGGGTTTCCCTACAGTCATCCAGGCGGCTAGTATAAGAAAGAGCAAAAGGTCTTGTTCCCGAGATTTAATAAGGTCTAGAAATCTCCCAGGATGCCCCTGCCTCAGAGCTTTGGTATTGCTGAGTGGTGGAGGGCCAGGATGGCAGATCACAGCAGGTTCGTGTCTCTTTGAAGCTCCTAGGCAACATGTACTGTACTCTTTTCAGGTCAGCTAAGCGGAATCCATGGCAGATTCTTCTCTGGGGTGAAATTTGTGACAACCCCAATTATAGCATAGACCACTGCTTTAATACAGTTCATCATCTCCTTTAAATGTCAATTATATCTATATCTATATCTATATCTATATCAATAACCTTGTGTTATTATGGCATATATATTTATATGTATGCCATAGGGTTAATGTAAAGACTAAATGACATATTTATAAAGTTTTCAGAGAAGGGTCTGTGGCTTTTCAAGGGCTTAAGAAACAGTATTTATTATTGTACTTATACACATTAATTATTTATATTGGCATTGCTATTCATTTTACATAGTTATAGCACATAAAAGCTGAAGGGGCATTAGAAATGATCACAGTATTGAATTAGTCAAGAACAGATAGAATCACTTAAATAAGTCATTTAGGCATGAGTACTCATTTTCATCTTATTTTATTTTGGCTTCTTAATTTCTTAAACATGCACAGTTTCAAGCAGTGGGAATAAGGCATATGTGAGCAATTAAATTCCCACTGGCTACAGAATATATGAACTATCTCAGTAATTCTTCATGGGTCATTGTTTTGATATGGTCAAGAACCAATTTCATGTTTTAAAGTTTCAGGTATGGCAATGCCATGTTGGCAAAAGAAATATTGAATCTACAATTCATTCAGTGCAGTTCACCAGGCTGGAAACACAGAGATGAGCAAGATTAACCGAACACATCCCTCAGAAAGCTTCTACTTCTTGCCATGTAGTATAAGCCTATCGTTATAAAAGTCAACTGAGCAGTCAAAATATGCCAATAAGAATGGATAAGCCTGGAGAAACAATAGTTCATAAATTTTGCTTATAGTGATATACAATCTTTTGGAAATTATAGCTATTTGTATCTCATACTTTAACCATGGGAGCAACACATAATACAATTATCTCAAATTAATATACTCGTTTAAAAGAACAAAGGAGTTGAAATGAGAAAATTAATAAAATGTCATTTTGTTTAACTTTAGTGCAAAACAGAAAAAGAGAGAGAGAATTGACAAGCCTACATGTGCTTTGGTATGACCAAGTTCCCTGAATTTGTAGCTGTTTTAGTTAAATGCTGCTCTAAACTTCTCTGTGAGTTGGTGAGGGACAGGGAGGCCTAGCGTGCTGCAGTCCATGGGTCACAGAGTCGGACACGCCTGAGCAACTGAACTGAACTGACTGAAACTTCTCCGACATGGATTACGGAGATTGAGGTTCACTATGCCCACTGTAATAGCATTCTCAACAGTATGTCCAGGCTTCCTACTCTTTTTGATGCCTCTGATATACTAAAGTCACTGTCCCAGAAAATGTTCCAACTAGGCCATTCTGAGGCTTCTGAAATTCTAAACCTTTTCAGTACTGAACATAATAATCATGACTTGAATTTGCAGCCTCAGCCCCTGCTCTTACCATGCCCTCTGCTCCAGACAAATTGAATTCCTTCTGTTTCCTATAAAGGTCCCAGGTCTCCCCTTTACTCTCATGCCTGACAAGCCCTTTCCTTCATCTCCACGTGAGCAAATCCCACCTGCCTTTCAGGGCTCAGGTCAAATGTCTTCCCTGTCAAGAATAATTTCTACTTCCTCGACTTCACATGGCTAAGAATCCCTTATGGCATCTTCCCAAAGTATTTATTCTCATGTGTAGAATATATATATAAGTTTATATATTTATAAATATAAAAAATAAATATAAAATTTATAAATAAATATAAAAATATATTTATAAATATAAAATAAAATTATATATATAATTTTTATATTTATTTTATTTTTTATATTTGTCCAAGAGGATAAGGTGAAGGCAGTGAAGAGAAACTCAAAGATATGTATGCAATGCATGTGTGTGCATGCACACACACACACATGTACCATGTTTCAATCTTTATGTGAATGATGAATAGAGAGGTATATGCCTTATCATCAGTGCAAGAAGGTGATTGAGATGACATGATATGATGGTTGTATCTTTACTACAAAGCAAACACCCACGTGAGATGGACTCATAGAGTCACTAACTCACATGATTCAACTGATTCTTCTTTTCCAGTGTTTGGAAAACATGCTTCTCCCTCTCCCCCCAGCCCTCAGTAATTCTCTTGCAAAAAGTCATACTTTCGTATGCAGTGTTTGCTTAGAGAAAAATAAAACAAAATATAAAATATTTGTTTCACTGCATCACAGAGAGGTGTTCAGCAATAAAGTAGGACTGCCTTTGCTCTGTTATTTTTAACCTTTCTACTATTTTCATGCATACAAACATGAGAGTACGTAGGAAATAATGCAGTCAGTATCCTATCATGTTTGTGAAAACAAAAACTCCCAATATCATAGCAGGCTGTGAATCGCTGTATCTAAGTGCAACATTCTGCTCCTCACACAATCCACTTGGGATGCTTCCTAGAATCTATCATTTAGGCTGCAGGCCACTCTGGGGCTCATGTCTTGCTGTCACACTGTCTTACTACACGGGCATTTTACAGTGATTTTCAACAACCTGAAGAGTGACATTATCACAGTGGGATTTCCGATCGTCACCTTCCAGAGGGGACCCTCGTCCAGAAGGTCAGTACAGATGGAGTTTAAAGCAGTGATTAGCTACTAAGGCTGCAAATTCATGGAGGCACAGAGTGAGAGCTGCAATCCCCCAAAGGTATTATTCACATCAGTTAAAAAGTGAGGTGCAGTGCAGGCTGTGTGCACGTCTTCCTCTGTGTTTTAAAGACTATGTTCCACTTTCTTTGCATTAGTTCCTGTGTTACAAAATCAGAGAATGAATAAAACAAATTGATACTTCATATGTATCTTCAGACAAAGAACAAGAAATTTAAAAAACAGATAAAAGTACATTATTTTGTGATTATTTCAAATGTACATAATTTACTTTGAAGATTTTGCTGTTGACAATATAAATGCATCCATAATGCATGTATATATGTTCATGTACTCTTAAACTGGACTTCCCTGGTGGCCCAGACAGTAAAGAATCCACCTGCAATGCAGGAAACCTTATTTGATCCCTGGGTTGGGAAGATCCCCTGGAGAAGGGAAAGGCTACCAATCCAATATTCTCGCCTGGAGAATCCCATGGACAGAGGAGCCTGGTGGACCACAGTCCATGGTGTCGCAAAGAGTTGGACGTGACTAAGCAAATTTCATTCATTCTTAAACTGGAAAAATATTAATTTCAAAAACACTGATGTGCTGTTGGTTATATGTAAAGTGCTCCCATTATTGTGTGCTTTGTAGGCAAAATGATTAGTTAGACAGTTTTCTATTAATTTGTATCTGAACATTGGTATGAATGTTCCCAACTTCTATTGGTCCATCCTAGTGGGGGTTTTGAACCAACACTGTCCTGGTTTATAAATTCTAAGCCTATCCACTTGACTCCATGCCTATATATGTATAGGCACCACCCCACCCACCAGGTCTTTGTTGATTCTCTTATATAGTTAAAATATCTGTTTAACTCTCCTCCCCTTCTCAAGCTTAAACTCCTTTGAAGGATGGAAGACATACTCAAACAGACTCTTACCTTGTGATAAGCCTTCCTCCGCCCCTCCATCCAGTAGCAGTTGCTAGAGTTTTATTCTTGCTTATTTAATCAAATACCAAATATGTCTACAAGCATCTTTTAAGATTCACATCATTATATCAAGTAAACAATTTGAGGATGCTTAAAGAAGTTTGAAATGTTTATGCCTTCAAGGGATTTAAATGCAGAATAAAAGAGAAGATTTGCACAGTGCAACATTTAAAGGACAAGACAATTATTGTGCCTCATGTTTTAATTTATATGAATATAACATAGAAACTTAAAAATTCCAGTCAGAACCAAATGAGGCTCAAAGGAACCTTAAAATTAATATGTTCAAAACTAAATTTCTGCTCTTCTTTCTTTCTGAGACTGTTTTTCTCCTGTGTTCCCAAACTATACAACTAGGAGTCATAATCAATACTGCTGCTTCCCGGATTTCTCACATCTGATTTATTGCTGAGACCATACTCTCTTTTATTTTCTATCTTTGCCGCAGAGACTCGAGCCCATCTTCACTTGTCTAATCCATGCAAACACCTTCTCCTTTTTCTCCCTGCCCTGACGTTTTGCCCCTGCCTATCCTTTTCCCATGATACAAACATGATATTTTTAGAACTCAATTCACTTAAAACTTCCAAAGAACCGCTTTTGGATAAAGATAAAATTCCTTAACATGATTTCTAAGACCCTGAATGATTTCCCCCTATCTAATTTTCCTCTTCAACAATGATTAGCCCTCCATTTATACTGGTTTTCTTTCTGTCCTTCTTGCTAAGACTGTATTCCTTACCCCAGGACATTTGTCTATGCTATCCTGCCTGGTGAACTCCCAATGTCTCCTGCCCAGGAAGTTGCTTCTCATTCCTTAATCTCAGATCAACCATCACTTTCTCAATTTAACCTTCCCCAACTGACAAGAATTGCCAAAACTATTAACTGAATATTTGTACTATGTTCTTCCCTTCAGGGCTCTCACCAAAGTGGCAATTTCATATTTGTGTTTATTTTATTTTATTGGAATATAGTTGCTTTATGATGTTGTAGTATTCTTACTGCTATGTAGCCACACATATATATACCTATATATCCCTCTTCCTTGGACTTCCTTCCCCTTTAGACCAAAGACCTAAACATTGAAAGAGTTTCTTCTGCTGTACAGTCATTTCTCATTAATTATCTGCTTTATATATAGTAATATATATATGCCAATTCCAGTCTCCCAACCATCCCAACCTCCCTTCCCCCCACCACTTGGTAGCTATACATTTGTTCCCTAAATCTGTCTCTATTTCTGCTTTGCAAATCAGTTAATCTATGCTGTTTTTTCTGGATTCCACTTGGTGGTGGTGGTTCAGTCGCTAAGTCATGTCCGACTCTTGCGACCCCATGGGCTGTAGCCCACCAGGCTCCTCTACCCATGGGATTCTCCAGGCAGGAATACTGGAGCCGGTTGCCATCTCCTTCTCCAGAGATTCCACTTATATGCATTGATATATGTTATTTGTTCTTCTCTTTCTTACTTCACTTTGTGTGACAGTTTCTAGGCCTATTCAATCCATGCAAGTGACACACTGTCATTCCTTTTTATGGGTGAGAAATATTCTATTTTTCTCTGCATTTCTGAAATGTAAACTGTGTTAATGGGCTCCCCTATTGGCTCAGTGGTAACACACCAGAGACATGGATTTGATCTCTGTGTCGGGAAGATCCCCTGGAGTATGAAATGGCAACCTACTCCAGTATTCTTGCCTGGAAAATTCCATGGGCAGAGGAGCCTGGTTGGCTACAGTCCATGGGATCACAAAGAGCTGGACACGACTTAGCAGCTGAACAACAGACACTGTTAATACGTAAATGTTATATGAGTCAACAAAGAAAACTCAATAGAAATTGATAAGTGAAAAAAAGTGAAAGTTAGTCACACAGTCGTGCCCAGCTCTGTGATTCCGTGGACTGCAGCCTGTCCTGCTGCTGTACTGGAGTGGGTTGCCATTTCCTTCTCCAGGGGATCTTCCACACCCAGGGATTGAACCCAGGTCTCCCACATTGCAGGCAGATTCCTTACCAGCTGAACCACAGGGAAATTGAATCTGTCTTAATTGTGATGCAAGCTAAGCTATTACATGAAGAGATCCAAATATAAACTGGCTTAAAAGAAGTAGAAGTTAATTTTTTTCTTGCCAGACAGTCTCTATGTCAGCAGTGCATGGATAGAAATGTAACTGCTGTATTCCAGAAGGTCCATCTTATTTCTCTACCATCTTCAGTACCAGATTGTTCTGGTGGTTATGACTGAAGCTTGGGTGCCTGTTACACCCACTCTTCAGCCTATGGGATATGAAGAAGTCCTGAAAAACTGTGCATCTCCAAAGAGACGATCCAGAGCCTCATACCTCACCTCCACTTACTTCTCATTGCTCCAAACTTGCCAGCTTCAAAAGATGACTTAAATGAGTGGCTATGTGCCCAGATAAAATCTAGGATTCTCTAAGTAAAAAAAAAGAGGGAAAATGGATACTGTGTCCTAATGAACAATGTGTGCTGTAAGTCCTTTATACATGCTTTGCTTAATTTCCCAGAAATTCCCTCTTTTAACCAAGGTCCACGGTTTCTCATACACAAAACAGTTCCACATGCAAGCATGCTGTATGCGGGTGCACACACTCACAGGCAAACACACACAACCCATCCACCCATATATATGGATGCTTTCCACTCTTTCTCTTTCTTGTCTTTTCTCCCATACAAATCACTGCATGTTATAAAGGTTAGTGTGTTTTATTTCACTTGTGTTTCATCTCACTTTATAACATGCCTTGGAATACTGTTCATATCTTATTACCTTATTTTTTTTAATTTGGTAGTCATGTGTTTTGTTTGTTTGATAATTCATATGTCTCTGACTGGTTGAGTTAGATTTCTTCCAGCTGCTGCTACTGTTCATGTATTTTCTTGTTTCTACTTTTCATTTTTTTTCTCTTACAGACATGGCCACAAAGATGTCTTAGCACAAGGGGCCCTGCAGAGTGGGAGTTCTGAGAGTATTTTGGAAGTGGGCTCCCTGAGTTTCAGACTTGCTTCTACTTTGTAATTATGGGAAACTGAACCATTCCTTGCCTCAGAATAGACAAGATTTTCATTCTTATCTCTTTAAGTTATAAAGATTAGATGAGCAGATAAGCTTAGGGTAATGCTTACATAAAGAAAATCCTCATAAATATGAATTAAAATTGTTGTTCTGTTTTTAACTTTTTACTTGAAATAATTTTAGATTCAAGAAGAAAAAATAATCTAGAGGGTTCCTGTGTGCCCATCACCTAGCTTCTTCCAGTGTTATATTTATATAATTATACTAGTACAGTTATAAAAAGAAAAAACTCACTAAATAACTTACTTGGATTCCATCTTTTTTTTTTTTTTTGGTATAAAGAGAGGTTTAAAGTTAGTAGTAAATTTGAGGGGGGCAGGTACAAAGATTTTCCATATACCCTCTGTCCCCTACACATGCGTAGCCTCCTTCAATATCAACATTCTCCACCACGGTAGCACATTTGTTACAACTTGTGAATCTTGGCACATCACAATCACCCAAAGTCCATAGGTTACATTAGAGTTCTGTCTATGGCTTTGGACAAATGTATAAGAACATGTATCCATCATAAATGGATATCAACACTGCACTATAGACCTTGTGTTCCTCTTCCTTATTCCTTCCCATCCAACCTGATCTTTTCACTGTCTCCATAATTTCAACCTGATTTTTTCACTGTCTCCATAATTTCACCTTTTATAGAATGTCGTGTGTACTGTCCTTAGAGACTCAGTCATGTCTGACTCTTTGCAACCCCACAGACTTTAGCCTGCCAGGCTTCTCTGTTCATGGGGATTATCCAGGCAAGAATACTGGAGTGGGTTGTCATCCCCCCCCCCCCCAGGGGATTTTCCCAATCCAGGGATC
>SJYC01068140.1:0-10489 GCA_006408675.1 Madoqua kirkii | reverse complement strand
CTTGCAGATAGAAGTACCACTTCGCATTAGTAGGGCCTAGTAGAGAGGCTGTGTTCTGTTGCAGGCAACCTTAAGATGAAAATTGTTTTTATTTTTTCAACAAAATTTGAGACTTTTTCCTTCATAATACTTCGTTTGTATGTACTAAGTCACTTCAGTTGTGTCTGACTCTTTGCTACCCTTTGGACTGTAGCTCTCCAGGCTCCTCTGTCTGTGGGATTCTCCAGGCAAGAATATTGGAGTGGGTTGCCACGCCTTCCTCCAGGGGATCTTCCCGACCCAGGGATCGAAGCCCGGTCTCTTATGTCTCCTGCACTGGCAGGAGGGCTCTTTAGCACTAGTGCCACCAGAGAAGCCCTTAACACTTTGTTCAGTCTTCACTGTATGTTCTTTGAGTGCCTTCTAGTGCAGGACGGAAGGACGTAACCAGATTGAAGACAAATACATGCCAGATGCCACATTAAGTCTTGTATTTTTATTCATTAATAAGCCATGGCAACTTCCTTTTACAATTTTATATATTTTTGCATATTTGCCCCTTTTCTAGCTCTGTTCAAGCAAGAAGCAAGTCTAACTTGCTCTCTGCTGAATCCCTAGGAACCTGGGATAGTGTCTGAAACACTCTGGGAGGTTAATGAATGTCTGTGGAATGAATGAGTAAAAAATAATGACCCAAGGGTGTGACGCAGAAAGGAGTGAATAGGAGTGTGCAGAAAGTCCTTTGGAGACTCATAAGAAGCAAGAACATATTGAGGGAAGAGAGAGGCAGATAGGTCACAAATATGTAAATTGAGACTTAAAAGGTGAACAGAGACTGGTTCCAAATAGGCAATGGAGTATGTCAAGGCTGTATATTGTCACCCTGCTTATTTTTATTTTGCTATGATTTTGCATTATAAATATTTGGTATTACAATTTTTAATGCAGAAAAATATATGACCTGTATTTAGTGTATAGTGTATTTTGTGTTATTCTAAAGTTCTCTTGCCTGCCCTGATTATGAATGTGGTTCCATTCTGTGAAAAGCAAGATTGCTCAGTGATCAATGACAAAATGAACAGATAGTTCTGAACAGATAGTTCACATGAGAAAAAATGCAAATAGCCAGTAAACGTGTCAAAAGAATGCCCAACGTGATTAATAATAATGAAAATAGCAGCATATATTCCATAAAAATGCCTATAATGATTTTACTCTGTATTTGGTGAAGTGTGAGGCAAATGACATTTTCTCTCATTGATGACTGTGGATGCATACAATTCTATTTTGAATAATCAAAATTTTAAATATGCATATGCTTTCAAACCTAGAAATTTATCTAGGTAAGAAAAGATTACAAAGTTTCTTTTTTTTTTTTTCAGGATAGTAATTGAAAACTCTTGGAAGCTAATTAAAGAGCTCATCAGTAAGATAGTTGTTAAATTAAAATACATCTATACTCCTTGGAAGGAAAGCTATGATCAACCTAGACAGCATACTCAAAAGCAGAGACATTACTTTGCTGTCTAAGGTCTGTCTAGTCAAGGCTATGGTTTTTCCAGTGGTCATGTATGGATGTGAGAGTTGGACTGTAAAGAAGGCTGAGCGCCGAAGAATTGATGCTTTTGAACTGTGGTGTTGGAGAAGATTCTTGAGAGTCCCTTGGACTACAAGGAGATCCAACCAATCCATTCTGAAGGAGATCAGCCCTGGGATTTCTTTGGAAGGAATGATGCTAAAGTGGAAACTCAAGTACTTTAGCCACCTCATATGAAGTGTTGATTCATTGGAAAAGACTTTGATGCTGGGAGGGATTGGGGACAGGAGGAGAAGGGGATGGATGACAGAGGATGAGATGGCTGGATGGCATCACTGACTCGATGGCAGTGAGTCTGAGTGAACTCCAGGATTTGGTGATGGACAGGGAGGCCTGGCATGCTGCGATTCATGGGGTTGCAAAGAGTCAGACATGACTGAGCAACAGAACTGAACTGATACAATGAGTTATTAAAATGTAATTATTTGAGAAGATATGTGCTTAAGAATGATGAAGTAAAAGTGTTGTTTTAATTCTACATTCTTCTTGAACTGACTGAAAAAAAAAAAAACATAGAAGAATTGTTTGTTCATGGTTCATAAAACTAGGTAGAAATTCCTGCCAGCTAGAGTAAGAGAAATAGCTGCCAAATACAGCGGGGTCAGAATCAAAACAGGGGAAGGCAGAGTCGTTTACATGGTCAAATAAATACATACATGGAGGAGAAGAGATAAATCTTTCATGCAGAAATTTTATATAATTTATGTAAATATCCCTCTTCCTCAAGAAGGTGAAGTGTAGCTCCCCATCCCTTAAGCGTGGGCTCCTCTGACTTCCTTTCAAAGGGTGAGGTATGTGGGCTGAGTCATGTCAGACCCTCATGGACCCATGGACTGTAGCTTGCCAGGCTCTTCTGTCCATGAAATTTTCCAGGCAAGAATACTGGAATGGGTTGCCATTTCCTTCTCCAGAAGATCTTCCCAACCCAGGGATGAAACCCACATCTCTTGTGTCTCCTACATTGGCAGGTAGGTTCTTTACCACTGAGCCACCTGGAAAGCCCCAAGCAAAGTATGGAAGGAAACAAGTAACGTTGAGTGGAAAAACCTGGCAAACCTCAGCCAGGTGCCCAATGGCAACACCAACAATCAGAAGTCATGTTGATAGCACAAACTCTTGACGTGGCACTTTACCTCTATAGTCTTTTTCCCAGAAACACTTAACTCCTCAAGAATACTGGAATGGGTTGCCATTTCCTTCTCCAGAAGATCTTCCCAACCCAGGGATGAAACCCACATCTCTTGTGTCTCCTACATTGGCAGGTAGGTTCTTTACCACTGAGCCACCTGGAAAGCCCCAAGCAAAGTATGGAAGGAAACAAGTAACGTTGAGTGGAAAAACCTGGCAAACCTCAGCCAGGTGCCCAATGGCAACACCAACAATCAGAAGTCATGTTGATAGCACAAACTCTTGACGTGGCACTTTACCTCTATAGTCTTTTTCCCAGAAACACTTAACTCCGCTCTAACCAAGAGAAAATCATCAAACAAATCCCAATTGAGGGGCGGTCTTCAAAAATACTTGGTCAGTACTCCTCAAAACTGTTAAACTCATCCAAAATAATTCTTTTAAAAATAATTTGAGCAGTCTAGGGCTGATTCATTAGTGGAGGTAATCAAGATAATCAAGGTGTAGTTGGAGGAATGCTTGTAGAGATTTTGAAAAATTGTTCACAGCATCTCACAAGGGTTAAACTGACAGTATCAAAGATAACCTTATTGAACGATTTCATGTTCTTCATTTAATTCAATCATCACAATGCCTCCACTAATGGACAAGGAAAATAAGTTCCTATGAGAGCCCAAGATTTGCCTGAAACTATCAAGGAAATACCCAGTCACAGCAGAAGACATTCCTGTCTCAGTTCAAAGCTCACAGCCTTTCCACTCACAAGGACCACAAGGACATCTTCTGGGATGTGTCTGTAACATGACTAAAAAGAGAAGTTGATCCAAGAAGAAAATTTTCATGAAACCAAACAATGACAAAGGACAGACTGAAGAACTAAGAATATACTGAGAACTAGAAAAGAAACTAAGAAAGTGATTTATCATAGTCTCCAAGTGTAAAAAAAGGAAAAATAATATTACTATGAAGATAGTTGATTCATTTTAGATACTTCTGTATGCACTCCATCATTAAATGTCACTAGTCAGCAGGAGATGCAGACATTTAACCAAATAAAATATCAATAATACTAGATCTCAATCC
Source organism: Madoqua kirkii (assembly GCA_006408675.1). Taxonomy (NCBI): domain Eukaryota; kingdom Metazoa; phylum Chordata; class Mammalia; order Artiodactyla; family Bovidae; genus Madoqua; species Madoqua kirkii. The sequence goes on along the minus strand of SJYC01068140.1, from coordinate 6,702 downwards.
CTATTTTTCATTGTATGATTACAACCAAGTGTGTTTAATGAAAATGTGAGATCCTCTCTCCTAGGAAAAAACAAAAATCAGGCTCACAGCGAAAGAATTCCATCCTGTGAAGGACCTAATTTAGCACCAAGGAGCAAGGGAATGTCCTGTGGTAAACCAACTCTGCGGAAAAGAACATATGTAACAGATCTCATAAGATTTTACAGTGTCTGGGTTGTTATTTGAGAAAATTGCCCAGGGCTTATGAAACACACTTACCTTGATCTCCTCTACAACCATATTTTCCTGTAAATTAATCAGTAAGCAGAAAAGATATAGAATCACCAGACTTACCAACTTAGAGATGTGAGTATTTTCTTTGTAAAGGGTCAGCTGTGCTCGGAGACTTGAAGTCCGTTCTGGGTGACTGTAGGCTATTGATCTCCTGTTGTGGAACGTGTCCTAGCTGAAGGTTAGCCAGGATACTCACAATTGTCTTTCTGCAGGCCAGTCACCTTCCCTCCATTCACAATGAAACTTTAATTCATAAAGCTTTGATGCTTCAACTGCTTCTGACCTTCTGTGAGCATTTCAAAGGAGAAAATTAGCTGCCTGGAAAAATATAATGACCTAAATCCAGCAATTTGGGACACACATGTTACAGTCTGTTGAGCCCATGTTGACTATTTATACTGTTTCTTTGGGGAACAGATTGTCGTGGAGGCCCATAATTGGAGAAGGGTGCTAATATGAAGAGTTTGAAAATGAATAGGTATCGATCCATTATTTAAGTATCATTCCTGTTAGGGGCTTAACTCAGAGGCAAAATGGTAGAAGCTGTGCATGAAGGTGGTTTCACTGTATTTAGTCTTTATTGATGGCATTTGCTAAAGTGAAATGACACTCATGATAACATATACAAAGCAAACTCCATGAATTTTTTTCTTTTGTTTTCCTTCAACTTTTTAAATATATTAATAAATAAACTTTATTTTTAAAGCAGTTTTAGGCTCACAGTAAAATTGAGAAAGTACAGAGAGTTTCATATACTCTTTATGGTTGCATGTACACAAGGCCCCCTCTAGCAACATCCTGCACAACAGTGGTATGTTTGTTGCAATTGATGAATTTACAGTGGACACATCAGCCAAAGTCCTTACTTTACATTAGGGTTCACGCTTGGCTTTGTATATTATATGAGTTTTGACACATATATAATTTCACGTTTCACCATTCACTGCCCTAAAAATTATCTGTGCTCTACATATTCATACCATTCTCCTCTCTAACCATGCAACTACTAATCTTTTTGCTGTTTTTACAGTTTCGTCTTTCCAAGAATGTTGTGTAGTTGGATCATACAGTATGTAGTCTCTTAAACTGACTTCTTTCACTTAGTGAAAGTGAAGTCGCTCAGTCGTGTCGGGGTCTTTGCGACCCTGTGAACTGTTGTCTACCAGGCTCCTCTGTCCATGGGATTTTCCAGGCAAGAATACTGGAGTGGGTTGCCATAATGTGCATTTAAATTACCCCCATGTGTTGTCATGGCTTATTAGCTCAGTATTTAGTGATGGATAATATTTGATCCTCAGGATATACCACAGTTTACTTATCCAATCACAACTGAAGAATGTCTTGGTTGTTTTCTTATTTTGGTGATTATGAATGACTTCCAAATGTAGGTTTTGATGTGGACACAAGTTTTCAATTCATTTGGGTAAGTGTGAGGACTACAGTTGCTGGATCGCTTGGTAAGAATATGTTAGTTTTGTAAGAAACCGCCAAACTCTCTTCCAAAGTAGTTATATCATATTTTGAATTCCCACCAGAAATAAAGGAGAATTCCTCTTTTCAATGATTTGGATTTTGGCCATTCTATGATTCTAAATGAGATCAGTCCTGGATGTTCATTGGAAGGACTGATGCTAAAGCCGAAACTCCAATACTTTGGCCACCTCATGCGAAGAGCTGACTCATGGGACAAGACCCTGATACTGGAAGGGATTGTGGGCAGGAGTAGAAGGGGCTGACCGAGCATGAGATGGCTGGATGGCATCACAGGCTTGATGGACATGAATTTGAGTGACTTCCAAGAGTTGGTGATGGACAGGGAGTCCTAATGTGCTGCGATTCATGGGGTCGCAGAGTCGGACACGACCGAGCAAATGAACTGAACTGAACTGAATATGTATATAGAGGCATCATTGTTAGAATTTGTAATGCCCTAATGACATATGAGGCTGCTTATATGTCATCTATATATCTTGTTGGGTAAAATATCTGTTCAAGTCTTTTACCCATCTTGTAAATGGTTGCTCTTTTCTTATTGTTGGGTTTTAAGAGTTCTTTGTATGGTTTGGACAACAATCTTTTGTTAGATGAATGTTTTCTCCCTGTCTTTTCATTCATTTGACACTGTACTTCACAAAGCAGAAGTTTTCAAATTTAATAAAGTTCAAATTTTGAAATTTTCCCCCTGTGTATTGTATTTTGGTGCTGCATCTAAAAATTCATTGCTATATCCAATTCAATATCCACATATATTTTCTCCTATGTTATTTTCTGGATATTTTGTTTTTTATGTTTTAAATTTTTTATTGAGTTATAGTTGATTTACAATGTTGTATTAGTTTCAGGTATATATCAAAGTGAATCCATTATACATAAACAAATGCCCACTCTTTTTTAGGTTATTTTCCCATATAAGACATTGCAGAGTATTGAGTAGAGTTCCCTGCACTATATGTATATATATATATTAGTAGGCCCTTCTTAGATATCTGTTATATATATATATATATATATCAGTGTGTATGTGTCAAGCCCAGTCTTCCAGTTTATGCCACCCCTCCCTTATGCCCTGGTAAGCACAAGTTTATTTTCTAATCTGTAACTCTATTTCCATTTTATAGATAAATTCATCTGTAGCCCTTTTTTAGATTCCATCATAAAAGTCATATGATATTTGAAGTCAGACTTACTTCTGACTGTCAGTAAAACAATCTCTAGGTCCATCCATGTTGCAGCAAATGGCATAATTTTGTTCTTTTATGGCTGAGTAATATTCCATTATATATATATATGCACTGCATCTTCTTTATCCGTTACTCTGTTGATAGACATTTGGGCATTTATGTTGCTTCCATGCCCTGGCTATTGTAAATAGTGCTGCAATGAACACTGGGGTGCATGAATCTTTTTGAATTATGATTTTTCCCAGATACATGCCCTGGAGTGGGAGTGCTGGATCATATGGTAGCCCTGTTTTTAGCTTCTTAAGGAAACCCATAGAGTATTTTCAGCAGTGGCTATATTCTTTTAAATGTCCAGCAACAGTATACGAGGGTTCCCTTTTCTCCACAACCTCTCCAACATTTATTGTTGTATATTTTTTGATGATGGCCATTCTGATTGATGTGAGGTGGTACTTCATTATAGTTTTAATTTGCATTTCCCTAATAATTAGTGATGTCGAGCAACTTTTAATATGCTTTATAACCAACTGTATTTTCTTTGGAAGAATGTGTATTTAGATCTTCTGCCCATTTTTTGACTGTTTTGTGTGTGTGTGTGTGTGTTTTGATACTGTTCTCCATGAGCTGTTTCCATATTTTGTAGATTAATCCCTGTTGGTTGCTTCATTTGCAAGTATTTTCCGCATTCTAATTGTAGTCCTTTTGTTTTGTTTATGGTTTTCTTTCCTATTCAAATGCTTGCAAGTTTAAGTGTTGTTTTTGCTCAGTCCTGTCTGACTCTTTGAGAACCCATGGACTACAGCACACCAGGTTCCCTGTCCCTCAGCATCTCCCAGAGCTTACTCAAGCTCATGTCCATTGAGTCAGCGATGCCATCGAAACATCAAGTCTTCTGTCTTCCTCTTCTCCTCCTGCCATCAATTTTCCCAGCATCAGGGATATTTACAATCAGCCAGCTCTTTGCATCAGTGGTCAAAGCACTGTAGCTTCAGCATCAGCATCAGTCCTTTTAATGGATATTCAGGATTGATTTCCTTTATGATTGGATGGATCTCCTTGCAGTCCAAGGGACTCTAAAGAGTCTTCTTCAGCACCACAGCTCAATAGCATCAATTCTTCAGCATTGAGCCTTTTTTATAGTTCAATACTCACATCCATATGTGACTACTGGAAAAACTATAGCTTTGACTAGTCATACCTTTGTTGGCAAAGTAACGTCTCTGCTTTTTAATATGCTATCTAGGTTGGTCATAGTGTTTCTTCCAAGGAGCAAGCATCTTTGAATGTCATGGCTGCAGTCACTGTCTGCACTGATTTTGGAGACCTCAAAATAAAATCTGTCACTGTTTCCATTGTTTCCCCATCTATTTGCCATGAAGTGATGAGATAAGATGTCATGATCTTCAATTTTTGGATGTTGATTTTAAGCCAGCTTTTCCACTCTCCTCTTTCATCTTCATGAAGAGGCTCTTTAGTTCCTCTTCAATTTCCTCCATAAGGAAGGTGTCATCTACATACCTGAAGTCATTGATATTTCTCCCAGCAATGTTGATTCCAACTTGTACTTCATCCAGGCCTGCATTCCACATGGTGTACTCTGCATATAAGTTAAATAAGCAGGATGACAGTATACACCCTCGACATACTCCTTTCCCAATTTTGAACCAGTCCATTGTTCCATGTTCAGTTCTAACTGGTGCTTTTTGACCTGCATACAGGTTTCTCAGGAGGCAGGTCAGGTGGTCAGGTAGTCCAGTCTCTTCCAGAATTTTCCACAGCATGTGTGATCCACACAGTCAAAGACTTTAGCATGGTCAATGAAGCAGAGGTACATATTTTTCTGGAATTCTGTTGTTTTTTCTATGATCCAACAGATATTGGCAATTTGATCTCTGGTTCCTCTGCCTTTTCTAAATCCAGCTTGAACATCTGGAAGTTCTCGGTTCAATTAATGTTGAAGTCTTGCTTGGAGAATTTTGAGCACTACTTTACTGGCATGTGAAATGAGTGCAATTGTGAGGTAGTCTGAACTTTCTTTGGTATTGCCCTTCTTTGAGATTAGAATGAAGACAAGCTGACCATTTCCAGTCTTGTGGCCCCTGCTGAGTTTTCCATATTTACTGACATCTTGAGTGTAGCACTTTCACAGCATCATCTTTTAGGGTTTGAAATAGCTCAGCTGAAATTCGTTCACCTCCGCTAGCTTTGTTCATAGTGATGCTTCCTAAGGCCCACTCTACTTTGCACTCCAAGATGTCTCACTCTGGATAAGTGGTCACATCACTGTGGTTATCTGGGTCATTAAGATCTTTTTTGTACAATTCTTCTGTGTATTCTTGTCACCTCTTCTTAATCTCTTCTGCTTCTGTTAGGTGCATACTATTTCTGTCCTTTATTGTGCCTACATTGGCATGAAATGTTCCCTTGGTATCTCTAATTCTCTTGAATAAATCTCTAGTCTTTCCTGTTCCATTGTTTTCATCTCTTTCTTAGCATTGCTCACTTAGGAGGGCTTTCCTATCTCTCCTTGCTATTCTTTGGAACTCTGCATTCAGATGAGTATCTTTCCATTTCTTCTTTGTCTTGCACTTCTCTTTTTTTCTCAGCTATTTTTAAGCCCTCCTCAGACAGCCGTTTTGCCTTTTTGCATTGCTTTTTCTTGGGGATGGTTTTGATCACTACCTCTTGTACAATGTCATGAACTTCCATACCTCTTCAAAGCACTCTGTCTATCAGATCTAATCCCTTGAATCTATTTCTCACTTCCACTGTATAATCATAAGGGATTTGATTTAGGTCACACCTGAATGGTTGATGCTTTCCAATTGTGGTGCTGGAGAAGGCTCTTGAGAGTCCCTTGGACTGCAAGGAGATCCAACCAGTCCATTCTAAAGGAAATCACTCCTGAATATTCATTGGAAGGACTGACGCTGAAGCTGAAAAGATGTGTATAAGAGACAGGGGATTTGATTTAGGTCACACCTGAATGGTCTAGTGGTTTTCCCTACTTTCTTCAATTTATGTCTGACTTTGGCAATAAGGAGTTCATAATCTAAGCCACAGTCAGCTCCTAGTCTTGTTTTTTGCTGACTGTATAGAGTTTCTCCATCTTTGACTGCAAAGAATGTAACCAAGCTGATTTCAGTATTGGCCATCTGGTGATGTCCTTGTCTAGAATTGCCTCTTGTGTTGTTGAAAGAGGGTGTTAGCTATGACCATTGCATTCTCTTGGCAAAACTCTGTTAGCCTTTCCCTGCTTCATTTTGTACTCCAAGGCCAAACTTGCTTGTTATTCCAGGTATCTCTTGACTTCCTACTTTTGTACTACAGTCCTCTGTAATGAAAAGGACATCTCTTTTTGGTGTGAGTTCTAAAGGGTCTTGTGGGCCTTCATAGGACCATTTAAATCCAGCTTCTTCAGCATTAATGGCTGGGGCATAGACTTGGATTACTATGGTAATAAATGATTTTTCTTAGAAACATCAGAAATCATTCTATCGTTTTTGAGATTGCACCCATGGGGCTATGGTTTTTCCAGTGGTCATGTATGGACGTGAGAGTTGGACTGTGAAGAAAGTGAATGCTGAATAATTGATGCTTTTGAACTGCGGTGTTGGAGAAGACTCTTGAAAGTCCCTTGGACTGCAAGGAGATCCAATCAGTCCATTCTAAAGGAGATCAGCCCTGGGATTTCTTTGGAAGGAATGATGCTAAAGCTGAAACTCCAGTATTTGGCCACCTCATGCAA
>SJYC01068137.1:0-29901 GCA_006408675.1 Madoqua kirkii | reverse complement strand
CCAAAGAATTTATGCTTTTGAACTGTGGTGTTGGAGAAGACTCTTGAGAGTCCCTTGGACTGCAAGGAGATCCAACCAGTCCATCCTAAAGGAGATCAGTCCTGGGTATTCACTGGAAGGAAGAACTGATGTTGAAGCTGAAACTAATACTTTGACCACCTCGTGCAGAGTTGACTCATGGGAAAAGCCCCTGATGCTGGGAAAGATTGAGAGCAGGAGGAGAAGGGGATGACCGAGGATGAGATGGCTGGATGGCATCACCGGATTAAATGGACATGGGTCTGGGTGGACTGCAGGAGTTGGTGATGGAGAAGGAGGCCTGGCATGCTGCAGTTCATGGAGTCACAAAGAGTTGGACATGACCAAGCGACTGACTGAAGACCAGGTAGCCTTTATTTTCTGTTAGTCTCCAAACAATGACAAAATCTTTCCCTGATATATTCTTGACACCCATGATACTAGTAATCCATTCATTAATCATATCTTACGCATGTCTGAGAACCTACCTTCATACCCTAGGTTAACTATAAAATTATCCCACTGGCTCCTCCAGTGTATAGCCTGCCGCTGTGAATGCTTCCAGATCACTGCCCACTCAATCTCAGTCCCATTCTGTGAATAAATTACTGTATAATAAACTGACCCATTCATTATATGGAGCTGCCTGCCTTGCTTTTTTAGAGTTTAGATGCCTTCTCCATTTGATGGGCACTTTCCATTCCCTCTGTCCTCAGTTCTAAAAGAGTATCAATGTTCTCAGTTTTTGTTTGTTGACTGAAACAGATCTTCACCAGAATCTATGCTAAAAATATATATTTTGGTCATCTTAGATTGTGACCACTATCAAGCTGTATATATTTTCAGACTGTGATATAGTGGAGATACTGGTCAGTAGTTCATGGCCTCTGGTCCCATCACTTGATAACAAATAAGTGGGGAAAAAATGGAAACAGTGACCGATTTTATTTTCTTGGGCTCCAAAATCACTGCAGATGGTGAATGCAGCCATGAAATTGAAAGACACTTGCAACTTGGAAGAAAAACTGTGACAAACCTAAGTTCAGTTCAGTTCAGTCGCTCAGTCATGTTCAACTCTTTGCGACCCCATGAATCGCCGCACACCAGGCCTCCCTGCCCATCACCAACTACCGGAGTTCACTCAGATTCACGGCCATCGAGTCAGTGATGCCATCCAGACATCTCATCCTCTGTAATCCTCTTCTCCTCCAGCCCCCAATCCTTCCCAGCATCAGTCTTTTCCAATGAGTCAGCTTTTCGATGAGGTGGCTTAAGTACTGGAGTTTCAGCATTATCATCATTCCTTCCAAAGAAATCCCAGGGCTGATCTCATTCAGAATGGACTGGTTGGATCTCCTTGCAGTCCGAGGGACTCTCAGAAGTCTTCTCCAACACCACAGTTCAAAAGCATCAGTTCTTCGGCGCTCAGCCTTCTTCACAGTCCAACTCTCACGTCCATACATGACTAGTGGAAAAACCACAGCCTTGACTAAATGGACCTTTGTTGGCAAAGTAATGTCTCTGCTCTTCAATATGCTATCTAGGTTGGTCATAACGTTTTTTCCAAGGAGTAAGTGTCTTTTAATTTCATGGGTGCAATCACCATCCGCAGTGATTTTGGAGCCCCCCAAAATAAAGTCAGATACTGTTTCCACTGTTTCCCCATCTATTTGCCATTAAGTGATGGGACCAGATGCCATGATCTTTGTTTTCTGAATGTTGAGCTTTAAGCCAACTTTTTCACTCTCCTCTTTCACTTTCATCAAGAGGCTTTTTAGTTCCTCTTCACTTTCTGCCGTAAGGGCGGTGTCATCTGCATATCTGAGGTTATTTATATTTCTCCCAGGGATCTTGATTCCAAACCTAAACAACACATTAAAAAGCAAAGACTTTACTTTGCTAACAAATGTCTGTATATCAAAGCTATGGTTTTTCCTGTGGTCATGTGCAGATGTGAGAGTCAGATCATAAAGAAGTCTGAGCACTGAAAAATTGATGCTTTTGAATTGTGGTGCTAGAAAATACTCTTGAGAGTCCCTTGGGCAGCAAAGAGATCAAACCAGTCATTGCTAAAGGAAAACAACCCTGAATATTCATTGGAAGGATTGATGCTGAAGCTCCAGTACTTTGGCCACTTGGAGCAAAGAGCTGACTCACTGGAAAAGATGATGGGAACGACTGAAGGCAGGAAGAGAAGGGAGTGACAGAGGTTGGGATGGTTGGATAGCATCACTGACTCAGTGGGCAAGTTTGAACAAACTCCAGGAGATGATAAAGGACAGAGAAGCCTAGTGTGTTGCAGTCCATGGGGTTGCAAAGAGTCACTCATGACTTAGTGACTGACTAACAGCAAGCAATAGTACAAGTTACTTTTTCATAATGGATTTTAAAATTCATAAATATATTTTTGGAAGAGTATACTATATTACTGCATAAACTATCACTTTTCAGTTCAGTTTAGTCACTCAGTTATGTTCAACTCTTTGCGACCCCATGAATCACAGCACGCCAGGCCTCCCTGTCCATCACCAACTCCCGGAGTTCACTCAGACTCACGTCCATCGAGTCAGTGATGCCATTCAGCCAACTCATCCTCTGTCGTCCCTTTTCCTCCAGCCCTCAATCCCTCTCAGCATCAGAGTCTTTTCCAATGAGTCAACTCTTCGCATGAGGTGGCCAAAGTACTGAAATTTCAGCTTTAGCATCATTCCTTCCAGCTATCACTTTTACATAATCATTATTTCCTGGGCAAAAAAGAATGCTGATTTCATTTCTGAAATAAAATGAATGTAGAAAAATAAATTAATGATGTGTGATTTCTTTAAAATTGTGTTTTTAATGCTAGTGCATTAGTCAGTGAAATATAAAATGCAATTATTTTAAGATTTTGGAGAAATAACACTCATTATAGGTTAATAATATCATTTGATTCATATAAAGAAAAAAATTGAATATATTTTATACAATTTTTTCTCAATAAATAGAATGAAGATAGTATGAAAAAATGTGATTTTAGTTATATAAATGTATATATCCTCCTGAAGACTCAAAGGTCCTAGAAAAGATACTCAGTGGTGGGGTGCACCAAAAGTTTTGGTTAAATGCTCTCTCACATAATAATTTAAAACAGGTAATTGCCAATATGGCAAATTTCAAGGAAAGTTTTTGGGTAAAGGATTCAAATCTAAGCAACAAAAATTAGAAAGGGACATAGAATGCACAACTCATGAGTTCACTAACAGCAGACTATTTCAGCAGACAGGAAACTTATATTCAGAAATCAACTTGTAAAAAGGAAATGTTCTTATTGACAGTTCTTCAGACCCTAACTGTATACTGTTGCCTCAAATGGCACAGGTACTTGAAGAAATGAAACAAAGCAAGCCACAGGAAGTTTGGACAAAATCATATATAATAAAAGTCAAAATGCATAGATGTTTCCTCAGATCCATTTCATTAAGAAATATATAGAGAGAGGTAGTAATCTTTTCACTTTAGTAAGTGGTCAGGAGGAAAAGTAAATTAGGGAAGAGTTGTGGGATTAATGTACCATTGAAGATTTCTAAAGGAAAGAATTAGAATAGACTAACAAATTCACTTTTTTTTTTTTTACTTCATAGTTATGAACTTATAAATTCCATTGAGAAAAAAATGTTAATTATATGGCAATACAGTTAAAAAACTACTAAATTTTAGAATCATAAATATTTTTACTACTACAGTTAGACAGTGGAAAAGAACTGATACTTTTCCCTGACATTCTTCCAAGTTATTCTGCATTTATGACAGTGTAATCTCATCTCTACTATGTAAATTGATTTGGATTCCTCTTTTCTTCTTTCATCTGCAGCACGTTTGACTGGTGTAGGCTAAATAAATGTTTCGGTGAAGGATAATTTGGTTACCCTCCAGCCCTTGAATGTCTGGTATTGCACAATCAAGGAATCGGTGTCACATTAAGGCATTCTTATAATATAATCAAAGTTCTCATGTTGTGCTTGCCTTTAGATGAAACAAACTAATGAAATGTATTGACCCTCCTCACGCACTTCTGAAGCGAAATGACTAAGCAGTGTTGAGACAACATGAAATACATTGACATTGATTGTGAAGTCGGTGTTTCCCAGTCACATTGGTGGCTGATTAAAGTGTCACATTGACAATCTAGCCTCTTTTGAACAGGAAATTAATATCAGTTTGGTGGCAAAAAGAATCTTCTTCCACAAGGAAACTCGCATCTTCGTTATTCCTTCTTGGAAAAAAAAGGTCACATCTTTTGCACGAGTACAGCCTTGAGTTTTCTTGTTATGAGAGAATAATCACAAGTGTCATCACCGTAATTATTTTAAAAAGATTGGATGCCTATGTCATTTCATGCTAACTTTGGTTATGAATAACTCAGACATAGGTGAAGGTGAAGTCGCTCAGTCGTGTCCGACTCTTTGCGATCCCATGGAGTGTAACTTATCAGGCTCATCTGTCCATGGGTTTTCCAAGCAATAGTACTGGAGTGGATTGCCTTTTCCTTCTCCAGCGGATCTTCCCAACCCAGGGATCAAACCCAGGTCTCCCGCATTGTAGACAGATGCTTTACCATCTGAGCCACCAGAAACATTTCCTTTCAGCCCGTAACTCAAACATAAGGGGATAATACAGAAAGAGTAAGAAATTTTTGAACCTTTCATTAACTCATTTGAATGGATGTTTGGTTTAAACATTAAAAGGTTAAATTATTAAATAAATATTTAGCATCCTTAATTTCCTACATAAAATAAGAAAATACATGGCATATTTCTGAAATTCTAGCTATTTGTTATTATGCCCACGTAGTTAATTCTACAGGCAGTACATTTTTATTTGTAGAAGTTACCATATACCACTGTTTAGGATTCAAGCTGGAAAAGAACCTACAAGATAAAGAATCAAAGTGTGAACATGCTTGATTTGTCAACTGCATTACATCTTTTACCCCTTTTCATGGAAGAAGGAAATTATTCCTCTGAGTTTCAGGTTTTCCAGTGCTTCATTAATTTCCCTCCCAATCTTGCTTAACAATTCAGTCAATAGATAATACAGTTTGGACACCCCTTAGCTTAATAGATGAGCAAGTGCTGCGTGTGTAGAAAGAGGCATTTCACTAGATTTCCTTTAGTAGAAAGGGTATGAGAGCTATGAGTTGGTTTAAAAATAAAAATGAGGAAAAGGGTAGATATGTGACTGGGGCTGTCTTTTTAAAGTCCCATCATGATAAGGTGAAAGGCAATCCTATGCAGATCTGAGTCCATCTTGCTGAATGCAGAACCATGCGTCAGCACTGTCCTTACGTTATTTACCATTCTCCTTATGCCAGCTCTCACTTCTCGTGAGCTCTCTTCACTTCTGTCCTACAAAGCTGAGTAGCAATTTCCATCCAAAGTTGGGCAGTAATTTCCACCCACTGTTGGGCTGTTTTTCTCCTTCCCTCTTTCCTGATTGATACCTTAGGTTACAATTTGACAGTCTTCAGTCACAGTGAATGCAAGAGCAAGTGACTAGGAATCAAGATTTCAGTCCCACCCCACGCCCAACCACCCCACCACCAGGTAAAATGGCTCCCTGCCTTCCGTAGCTTTTGCCTGGCATCGTCTGCTTTTCTTCTTAATTATTTGCTCTAACTTCCCAATACAGTTTGCGAATAACAAGTGCCTGCTCTACTTCTAAAAGCAGATGTTTCATTCCATAAACATTTCATAAATGTTTCCGTTATCGTCTAATATGTAATACTAGACAGAAAACGTTGGGGAAAAACTCAAAGGAAATGAAGTTTTTACTCTAGCATGCCTTCACTACTTCTACCCTTCAGAATTTAGATCCCACCAGATCAGGCTTCCTAGCACAAATTTAGTAAAAAAAAAAAAAAAAAAAAAAAATTTAATTAAATTAAAAATGATAGCTGCTATGGAGGATAATATTCAAATACTCTCATGATTACCCTTGGTCCAACACTTAAAATTTTATTGTTGAGCTTTAGGAGTTTCCTGTATATTCTGGATTTCCATTCTTTTTCAGATACGAGTTTTGCAAATATTTCCTCCCATTCTGTGAATTATTCCTCTGACTCTGCTGGTTGTGTCCTTTGATGCACAGAAGTTCTACATTTCGGTGAAGTCAATTTGCCTACTTTTCTTCTGTGGCTTGTGCCTTTGGTATCATATTCAAAAACTCATTGCCAAATCTAATGTCATGAAGCTCTTTTCCTTTATGTTTTCTTCTAAGAGTATTAGAATTTTAGCTCTTACATTTAAGTCTTTGATCCATTTTAAGTTGATCTTTGTGGGCAAAGGACTTAGATAGACGTTTCTCCACAGAAAAGATACAAATGGACAAAAAAAATAAGAAAAGATATTTAATATCACTAAGCATGAGGGCAATGCAAATTAAAACCAAAAGGAGTCACTACTTCACATATATCTTGTTAGGGTGACTATTAGCAAAACAAGCAAATAAGAAAAAAATCCCAGATAATAAGAAGCATTAGTAAAGTTGTAAGAAACTGGGACCACTGAGCATTGCTGGTGGTAATATAAAATGGTGCAACCACTACGAAAAACAGCACAGCAGTCCCTCAAAAGTTAGAGATAAAATTACTATATTATCCAGAAATTTCATTTCTGGGCATCTAACCAAAAGAATTTCAAACAAAGGCACATATGGATGCCAATTTTAATAACATAATTATTCACTGTAGACAGACTGCAGGAGCAACCCAAGTGCCCATCAGTGGATGAGTGAATAAACAAAAAGATAAGCGAAAGGTAATATAAAATGTGTGCGTTCATACTTAGTCACTCAGTCGTGTCCAACTCTTTCAGCCCCATGGACTGTATGTAGCCCACCAAGCCCTTCTGTCCATGAATGCTTGAAGGAAGAATACTGGAGTTGGTAGCCATTCCCTTCTTCAGGGGATCTTCTTGACTCAGGAATTGAAACTGGGTCTCCTGCATTGCAGATAGATTATTTACCTGGTAATCTGCGCCAGGGATGCCCCTGTTTCCATCTGTAAGCAACTTAAATATTTTATATATATATATATGATATATATATATATCAGTTTATAAAATTTACAAATTAACAACTTACCTAATTAAGACACACAGTTTTCTACTATGCAGAAAAAAATGACTACGTCTGATGGCCTTTCCTAGACTCATGTGCTTTTGTTTTTTTTAAATAGACAAGCATCAAAATGATTGCAACACAGGTGGAATTGGAAGAAGGAAAGGGTACTAGACTCTTAAAAAATAAACATCTGGATCTAGAAGAAGGATCTCTTCTCATTATTTCATGTAAAATCAGATAGGAAGTTTATAGGACACAATAAAAGATCAGGGAATCTCACAGATGATTCTCCTTCCCCCCCCCCCTCCCCCTGCTGTGTGTGTCAGTTGCTCAGTCCTATCTGACTCTTTGCTACCCCCATGGACTGTGGCCTGCCAGGCTCCTCTGTCTTTGGGATTCTCCAGGCAAGAATACTGGAGTGGGTCGCCATGCCCTCCTCCAAGGGATCTTCCCAACCCAGAGATTGAACTTGGGTCTCCTGCACTGGAGGCAGATTCTTTACTGTGTGAGCCACCAGGGAAGCCCCCACCCCTTTTTTTCTGCTACTAAAAGTGAAATAAAGAAAATAAAGAAGAAAATAAGGAAAGAAAAGAAAGCATTCTTGCAGTTTTTCTGTTAAATCATTGGCATTTTTCTATTAAATCATTGGCATTTTTCTATTGGCATTACAACTGTAAAATATAATTTCTATCTAGAATTATTATTTTTCTAGAGTTGGGTATGAGAAGACTCAGAGCCTCTTAAAGGAAAGTTTTCAATGATCATTTCTTTTTCTTTTTTTTTTTTTTACTTTATTCTACGTTACAGTACTGTACTGGTTTTGCCATACATTGACATGAATCAGCCACAATGATCATTTCTTAAAAGACACAATTATTTTTTTCACTCTAACACAAGGTTATTCTGTGGTCAGGGGCAATATTTGTGAAATATGCACTTTTACATGTAATGTCAAACCCTGGGATTGGCATTACAGTCATAGATCCAGGTGGCTGAATTATATAGTTTCTTGCTATTTCCATCCACGTGAGCCTTCACTTATTATAGTGTACATGAATCAGCCACAATGATCATTCTTAAAAGACACAATTATTTTTTTCACTCTAACACAAGGTTATTCTGTGGTCAGGGGCAATATTTGTGAAATATGCACTTTTACATGTAATGTCAAACCCTGGGATTGGCATTACAGTCATAGATCCAGGTGGCTGAATTATATAGTTTCTTGCTATTTCCATCCACGTGAGCCTTCACTTATTATAGTGCCCAAGTTTCATGGTAGGGGCCTGCTAACATCACCCAATAGCTGTAAGCAATGCTCAAATCAACTCATCTTTTGTAGTTCTCTTTAATGGAGTCTGGATGATGAATTTACATCTATATATCAGAAACATTGTCTTCTCCTCTGCATTGCTAATGTCAGAAAATTGCCTCTATATAATTCATCAAAGTATTTCTATAGACTCACTCTTTTATTATCTCTTGTCTTGTAAATTGTGTAATTCCTCTTCATTCCTCATCAGGGAAGACCCTTAATCTTGCCTGGCTGCATTCTGCCTGTCTTTTTACATTAATGGGCTTGAACAGGGACTATTGGAGGCAATGGGAATGGCAGCAAGCAGTGATTCAGATAGACTTATGGGAGTGACTTACAAATGGCTCAATAGAAGACATTCTTCCAATAGATCATAGACCAAAAACGTGATTTCAATTTGTTTGATAAAAATTAAGATATCACCCCTATTTACACTTTTATTTTTCCTTCAGCATCTTTATCCTATTGTCCTGACTTATCTTCCTGGCTTCACTCTCACACACATAATTCAGTTGTTCATTTGTTTAATAAAAGAGACTGAAGGGACTGAAACTCTGACCAGGTAGTCAGTGCCTTTCCATCCCAGTGTTGTGACGGGACTCTGGGAAAAGACGGCCATGCTTATATAATTCACATCATTTGATATTTCAATGCTGATTTCGCTCTTCCCCTTGTAGTTTGCTCCAGTAGTGCTTCCTTAGTGGCTCAGAAGGTAAAGAATTGGCCTGCAATGCAGGAGGCCTGGGTTTGATCCCTGGGTCAGGAAGATCCCCTGGAGAAGGAAATGGCAACCCACTCCAGTATTCTTGCCTGGAGAATCCCATGGACAGAGGAGCCTGGCGAGCTGCAGTCCATAGGGTTGCAAAGAGTTGGAAAGGACTTAGCAACTAACACTTTTACTTTTAGTATATCATGGATGTAGATGGTAGACCCTCTCCTCAAGAGCAGACACATCATTGACAAATGTATTATGAACACTGACTTCATACTGAGAAACACATTGAAAAGATAAAATCAGTATTCTATCAATATCTTCCAGTGAATAAAAACACATACACTTTAGGGATGACTTTAAAACCCCAACAACAATCCCAAAGTGTAGGTTAGCCATACCATGAGAAATTTACTTACTTCTTCATCTGGCAGACTCACTGTGCATAAGAAGGAAAGATCATTAGGTTATTTATGTCCTCAAACTCAACAGGTATAAAGATCTTCTGACTGGTACAAATGATTTGCTTGTGGCTTTGAAGAGTAATGAAATAATTTGGCCAAAGAATAACAGAAAAATACAAGACTATAGTAGAGATCATTTTTATTTAGAACTCATCTAAATTCCTGATACATATTACCTGTTCGATAAATGGCTTTGGGATTGAGAGGGTATTTGCACAAGTTATTTGGTTTCTGTGAGTTTTACTTTTCTCATTGTAAATTCAGTATACAGTGGGGATTAGGATCTTAAGCTGTGGAGACTTACCCTTGACAGTTCTAATCCTAACTGTGGCACATCTCTAAAATACAAGGATATTGGGGAGAGGATTTTCCAGTATTTTTTTTCCTGATGTGGGCCTGGCCTAGAGCTGATCTTAAGACATTTTTGCATGAGATTTATACAGTGAGAGTGAAGGATCATCCAATACGTGTGACTAAATTCAGGAGGCCACTGCAGGACCAAGCACTGTCTCGAGTCTGTGGGGTAACATTCAGGCCGCTTCAGTGTCCTGGAGCAGCATTTTTTTCCTATGGAAAAGAGGAAGAGTGCATCCTGTGGGTCACCTGCCTTGTCAGGTTCAGTTGCATTGAGTGATAGAAACGGGGTCCACCCCGTTTGCTGGGTTCTGCTTTGTTCTCTCAGGTTCCAGATTCCTCTTGCTTCACATCTGGCTTCCCCCAGTCTCCCAGTCTTCTGCCCTAATGATTTTTAGTGATTTCAGAGCCACCAGGAACAGAGACAAAGTATTCCTTAGAAGTCTTTACCAGCCTCTCTTCATGATTTCTTATTAGTGACTTCTCTCGTATCCTCCAACTATACAAATTCTTTCAGAACTTTATACTTTCCCAGCTTCTTCCAAAATTGTATAATTTCTAATTTCTATAATAAATCCCACTCTCCAAATGACTCATTATAATTTTACTTTTCTGGTATTAGAAGATGTTCAGTATAGTCTTTCCAAATGGGTTCAGAGGTCTAGAAATGATTCTATGTTTTGATGCAATTTAAAGAAATCAAAGATAAAGTTTTCTAGTACTAAAAGAACCTCTGATTGTTCATACTATGAAGTGACAAAATTCTTAAATTATCACCTATGCACACCTAAAAGTAAGTGACTGTGGAAGGCACAACCTGGTGTTATAAATTAGCTGCTGCTGTTGTATCTTTCCTTTAAAATTAGTAGGGTACACAATGGAGTATTACTCAACCATTAAAAAGAAGACATTTGAATCGGTTCTAATGAGGTGGATGAAACTGGAGCTGATTATACAGAGTGAAGTAAGCCAGAGAGAAAAACACCAATACAGTATACTAATGCATATATATGGAATTTAGAAAGATGGTAATGATAACCCTGTATCTGAGACAGCAAAAGAGACACGGATGTATAGGGCAGTCTTTTGGACTCTGTGGGAGAGGGAGAGGGTGGGATGGTTTGGGAGAATGGCATTAAAACATGTATAATATCATATAAGAAACAAATCACCAGTTCAGGTTTGATGCAGGATACAGGATGCTTGGGGCTGGTGCACTGGGATGACCCAGAGGGATGGTACGGGGAGGGAGGAAGGAGGGGGGTTCAGGATGGGGAACATGTGTACACCCGTGGTGGATTCATGTTGATGTATGACAAAACCAATACAATATTATAAAGTGATTAGCCTCCAATTAAAATAAATAAATTTAAATTAAAAAAATTAGTAGAGTAAAGGTTTGAGTACTCAAGTACAGTAGAGAGCTTGAGGATTCACAAAAACCAGATTCGTTAAAAGAAGCTGAGGTCTCTTTCTATGGGTTGCTGAATTACATTTCAAATGGAATTCATAAACAAGCAAAATCTTTTAGTTCTCTTTAGGCCATTGATTGGGCTTCCCTGCTGACTCAGAGGGTAAAGAATCTGCCTGCAATGCAGATGCGATCCCTACAATGTGATCCTTGGGTCAGGAAGATGCCTTGGAGAAAGGAGTGTCTACCCACTCCAGTATTCTTGCCTGGAGAATTCCATGGACAGAGGAGCCTGGTGGGCTACAGTCCATGGGGTTGCAAAGAGTTGGATACGACTGAGTTTCACTTTGAATCTCTAAACTCTGAAAAATATTTTGTCTCACTATAAGCAATTATTTTCTCCTGCCTAAGATCATTCTCTTTCTTGAAGAAGTTGTAGGGCCCTCTTCTGTGGCAAATAACTTACAGAGAATTACTGAACTTCTCAGGGCCTAACCCAGTCACCTCTTGTTGCCTCTAGTCCTATAACCAGACAAGGTTTGGAATATACTAAGGGAACAAATAAATTGCTTGATTTTCCAATTTATAGCACCAGACGCTGGGGGTATGTATATGGAAATGGAGCCTAAGGATGTTGGATAAGAATGAAAGGAAAATAGTGTTGGATGGAGTCAAATTGGTAGATGTGATTACAGTAAGCAGAGTGGTTGGGAGTGACTGAAAGTTGGTTCCTTGATTGGTTGAAATGTGGAATCATAGGCCACACTGAATGAAGCTGAAATGTTAGTATGTGAGCTTGGTATGTGAGAACTGCTTACTCAGCTCCTAACTATGTCTTCTAAAAGAGGTCAGAGAATACTACCCTCATTAAAGCTTGAGAATTACTTTTATGAGCAGAACCCCATCATCCTAAAGAATTCTGCGGTGATTATTCCCTACAGGACAAAAGTAAGAGTAGCAAATAGTGCCATCAAACTGAGTTCTCTGAATTCAATCAAAATGATGAAAACATGAGGTTAGAGGCATCAAGTGGAAGCACTTAATCACAGAGACAGGGTTGGTGTGGTAACCAGAAGGAAAGTCAAACCAGAGTAGTAATCAAAAGGATCTGACCCTCAGAGATCTTTGGCATTGGCTAATTAGTCATAGTGCCCTTCTAAATTAAATAGGCGTGCATCCCACCACTGTATCACCTTACGTGTGTGAGTTGAAAATCTCTATTTCTAGTGAAAACATTTATTAATGAATCAACACACTATAGACCTGAGTCCTCAACAAATTCCCAGGCTTGAGCTAATGAACAGTCTCAGGGTAAACTTGCATAAATGTGGGAGGAGAGAATCAAGTCAATTTTAGGAGCAGTCTTACTCTACCACCAAAATTTTATACCATAATTTATTCTGCTAGCCTTCTCTGGAGGGACCGGCAGCTATTTATCAGAGTAATACGAACCAAAAAAGAAGAAATTACCCACCTTTCTCTGAATCAAACACTAATTGCTGAATTAACCATTGCAGTCTACCAATCAGAAGGGGTGCTTTTTTTTTTTAATTTTATTTTTAATTGGAGGATAATTACTTTACAATATTGTGGTGGTTTCTGCCATACATCAACACGAATCATCACTGGCAGGCATGTGTCCTCTCCCTCTCAAACCTCCCTCCCGTCTCCCTTCCCAGCCCGCTCCTCTAGGTTGTCACAGATCACCAGCTTTGGGTTCCCTGCATCATACAGCAAATCCCCACTGGCAATATATTTCATGTATGGTAATCCATATGTTTCAATACTACGCTCTCAAGGCATCCCACTCTCTCTGTCCCCCACTGTGACCAAAAGCCTCTTCCCTATTTCTGCATCTCCCTTGCTTCGCTGCAAAGAGGATCATCAATACCATCTCTCTAGATTCCATATATACATGTTAATATACAATATTTTCTTTTCTACTTCTGACTTACTTCATTCTGTATAATAGGCTCTGGGTTCATCCACCTCATTAGGACTCACTCAAATGTGTTCCTTTTTATGGCTGAATAGTAGTCCAATGTATAAATGTACCACAGCTTCTTTACAAAATGGGAGTGTATTGCGATTAGGTGATCAGTGGAAATTTGGCTCATGCCCATGTAACACAGAGCTCAATAGATACTTGGGTTTACCCTGTGGTTATTTCCATAGACATACTTAGTAACTGGCAAAATTGTTATGTTGGGTCTCTGATTTGTGAAGTGAATGTAATTATGACAGAAAGGGCCCATGTAGAAGGCAGTAGAGTTGCCTTTACCTACTAAAGTAGCAACCTTAAACAAACAAACATGTTTCTGGAGTGATTTCAGAAATTACTTGATCATATCAGAGCCTGAAATGTGGAAGGTGCTGAAAATAAGCAAAAACAGGAAATAAATTCTTTAATCACTCTTTTCAATGTACACATTTGATTTGTGCTGAGACGCTGCCTCAGTTCAGGGCTATATCAGCTCTTCAGTTCTTAGTTCTAGTCTAATAATCAGGCATCTTGACCACCCCTCCATTCCATAGGATGTTATACCATCCTGTTACACGGATATGCTGATTAGAGTTGATGACTAGGAATTCACACATATCTAGACAATTTGGTATAACATAAGAATGCCAAAATCCCACAAGAATTCAAGAGCCTGAGAGATCAGTGAACCATGTAGGGTTCTACTGTTTGAGACTAGCTGAAGTGCTGTTTCCAAGCTAAAGAACAAATGTTTGCATCTGGCTAGTTACTTGGTAAGTAGTTTAGAATAGTATACCAAAATGAAATATGTGTTTCTTCCAAAATTAAAAATAGTCTACTAGGTAGGGACAATACAGAAAATAAATTCAGGAATAAGTTCCCTGACAAGGAACTGAACCTGGGCCCTCCGCCTTGGGAGTGTGCTCTTAACAACTGGACCACCAGGAAAGTCCCCTCCTTTAAATCTTGTTCCTTTACTCTTCATGCAGAGCAGTTTTCCTTGCAGCCTGGATCTGTTGCAGACCTGCTCTTTTCCTGGGCTCCACTCAGAATCTTTTGAGTCACTTGGTAAATACTTTAGAATAGCACACCAAAATGAGATTTAAAAGTCTGCTATGTATTGTCCCTACATAATAGACTTTTTTTTTCTTTAAATTTTGGAAGAAATACATATCTCATTTTGGTGTGCTATTCTAAAGTACTTACCAACTGACTCAAAAGACTCTGAGTTAGACAAGGCTGTGGTCCATGTGATCAGTCTGATTAGTTTTCTGTGATTGTGGTTTTCATTCTGTCTACCCTCTGACATAAGGATAAGAGGCTTATGGGAGCTTCCTGATGGGGGAAACTGGGTCTTGTTCTGATGAACAGGGCCATGCTCAATAAATCTTTAATCCAATTTTCTATTGATGGGTGGGGCTGTGTTCCCTCCCTGTTGTTTGACCTGAGACAAAACTGGAGGTAAAGAAGATAATGATGACCTCTTTCAGAAGGTCTGTGCACACACAGCCACCCTCAGTGACCCCGACCCTGTAACAGCCACCTCTGACCCACACCTCTGCAGAGACTCCTGGACACTCACAGGCAAGTCTGGGTCAGTCTCTTGTGGGGTCACTGCTGTTTTCTCCTGGTGCACACAAGGTTTTGCTTGTGCCCTCCAAGAGTCTGTTTCCCCAGTCCTGTGTAAGTTCTGTAATCAAATCCCACTGGCCTCCAAAGTCAAATTCCATGGGGGTTCTCAGTCCCTTTGCCAGATCTCCAGGTTGGGAAACCTGTTGTGGGTCCTAGAGTATATAATCCTAAATAACTAATTATTTAACTATTTATTAACTATTAATTATTTATCAATTAACTCTTATGTAACTATTTTTAAATAACTAATGCTCATGGCTTCAGTTATAAATGATTTTAAACATTTCAACCATCATTGTTATTAAAATGAGTATGGGAACTTCCCTGGAGTTTCCCTGGTTAAGACCCTGCTTCCTCTGCAGGGGGCACAGGTTTGATCCCCAGTCCTGAAACTAAATTCCCACATGCCGTGAAATGCAGACAAAAAGTAAAAAGAAACAAAGAGTATGATTCTTATTTTTAACCCAAAACTATGTGTATAATTTAAGCCCATTAAAGAGCTAATAGTATTAATGTAATGCATAGCACATACATGCATTGTTTATCCTAGATCTGTAGAAATAGGCAGATAAAATATAGACAGAACTATTCTTGCCCTGATACCTTCCTTAGATGAGTTCATTCACCTCAGTGGATTCAACTACAGTTCAGATGCAAGTGGCCCCAAAATATATGTTCAGGCTCATGAAAAATTTTCACTGATGTCCCCTGACAGATGAATTCCAGAGACTTAAGGTCTGTGCTGAAAGAGATGGACTCTTCATAGGGAGCCACAATCGGAAAACAAGCCGCCATAGATATGTGCACACACACAAGAAGAGCTAGCAGAAACTGTCTTCCCTGAGATGTCCAGTGCATTTCTCCTGGCCTATGAAGTACTGGCGTTAGGTGCACTGCCTAGGGTAAGGTTCCCAAGTCCTCTCTTGGCATACAGTTGCCCTTCAGTAACTTAGTGTAAGAAATACTATGTTTCTGCTTTTTCTGTAAGGCTTCACAGGTGGCACCAGTGGTAAAGAAGTTGCCTGCCAGTTCAGGAGACATAAGAGACATGGGTACAATCCCTGGGTCAGGAAGGTCCCCTGGAGGAGGGCACGGCAACCCACCCCAGCATCCTTGCCTGGAAAATTCCATGGAGAGGCGAGCCTGGTTGGCTATAGGTCATAGGCCTCAAACAGTCAGATCTGACTGAAGTGACTTAGCATGCACTTTGCCTGCAGAAAAATAAGATTTTTTTTTCTTGCAATGAACTATATAGGTTTTCTGTTAGGGAAACTGAATAAATAATCTTGTTTAGCCTTCGGAGACAAAGCAGAGCAGGCCTTGGACGCTGCTTCTAACCTGCCTGGGCACTGCCCTGACTTGGAGTGACTGCCTGCTGTGAGTGCAGGACTGGCAGCATCATAGATAACAGTAGGGGCGGAATCTTGAGATTGTTGAGCCCTGGAAGGGGCCTGACTAGGCAAGACACAGGCTTAGCAACATTCCAAGTTTTATGTGACAAAACCAATGGCATTAACATGAAACCAGGCTTGCAATTTGGGCACAGATTGATGATACTGTCCGTCTGCATCCATCCTGGCTGGGATTATAGCTCTGCTTCCCTGATAGCTCAGTTGGTAAAGAATCCACCAGCAATGGAGGAGACCCCAGTTCAATTCCTGGGTCAAGAAGATCTGCTGGAGAAGGGATAGACTTCCCACTCAGATATTCTTGGGCTTCCCTTGTAGTTCAGCTAGTAAACAATCTGCCTGCAATGCGGGAAACTTGGGTTCTATCTCTGAGTTGGGAAGATCCCCTGGAGAAGGGAACAGCTAATCACTTCAGTATTCTGGCCTGGAGAATTCCATGGACTCTATCGTTCATGGGGTCACAAGAATTGGACACGTCTGAGTGACTTTCACTTTGGGATTATAAGTTCCCCTCACACTGCAATCTTTTGACGTGTCACCCACCAAGTGGACACGCTGCCTAGATTCTTTCTCAACTGGGACTCCAAATGTGCTTTGTCACAGGACTTCCCAGTGCTGTTTGAGTCTGAATTTTGGTCAAAACCCAATTTGATGGTGTATCTTCTGCTCTTTCTATTTCTTTTTCCTCTTAATGTAAGTATGCTGAAAGTAAGCTAGATAATTTTCTAATAAATATTTGTATTATTTATTTGTGTATGCAAGTGGCTTATTTTGTTAACAAATCCCTTGAACCAAGACAAAAATTAAAACTTCTGGCAAAACATTTTCTCAATCTATTCCCTGATTTGTGGCACTAATATTTCTCAACCACAAAGCAAGTATGTCATTAAAAAAAAAAAATGGTTCATGCACAAAATGCTTGAAAGTAAAAAAGAAATAAAAAGGATAAGAGCTTTTCAATCAATTTGATAAAAAAATGTAAGTTAATTAAAAGAAGACTCTATCTTTCCCTAGAAGGCGACACTGATCTTTATTATTAATGCATACCAGCATTCTGTAGCTGTGCATAATGATAGCTTGTAACATCAGGAGCAGTTTCATCTGGAGCCTAATTTGTTATAAAATCTTTCTAGTATTCTTGAAATGTGGCCTCTGCCCCCACCTCCCTCCTACTTCTGGGCTAGTTTTGAACTCTGAGAGAATGTCTTCCTTTTTACTTTCACCTGAGAATTAATTTGCAAGATTGTTTTCAGCTTTAAAGTAGTTTTCCAACTTTCAAAAAATCATTTATAGGATTTTCACTTTGCTTTCATTTTTTTGCTTTATGTTCTATTAGTAGAGACTATTGTCAAAACATCATACATGTTATCATCTTTTCTGTAAGTACGGTCTTATTAGAGAAAGGAGATTAATGGGTGTCACATTTTAATTCAAATATTGGAGTTGAGAAAGATTAAAATATTCCCAAAATAAGAGGATGAAGCTTAATTGAGTCATTTATTCCTGTATTCATTCACATGAATGAGTATATACTGAGTATTCTCTATATTTGATACTGGAAAGATGTAGATGTTTAAGACAATTTAAGACACTTCTTGCAACCAAGGGGATTATGATATTTAATACCTAGTACTTGTTGCTTTAGATACTGCAAAGATAAAAGGAGAATTAAGGTGCAGTACCTACTTTCAAAGATTATGATTTCTTACAATTGTGTAAACAGAGCCCAATATTGAACGTTGCTCTAGCTTGTGTTTGTAAAAGATGTCTGATGTGAAAATCCACATGGGCCGAAGGGTTTGAAGGATACTTTGGGAAGGAGGTAGTACTTAAACTGGATCAAGACAGATGGGCTGAATTTATGATATATTAATGCTGTATAATATTGTACAGATGGATAAAACAATGAATTAGATGAATAAGTATACATAATATACTGTTGAGTAAGAAAGAGAAAGTTTTTAGCAAGGAAAATTCTTTGTTTAATGTGTTTTTCATTATTTGTAAAATTTAAGTCAAAGTCTCTAAAAAAAGAAAGGAGAGAATGATGTGCTTAATTTGGACAGGTGGTAAGTAGGGGAGAGTAGGGCAGAAAGAAAAGTTTTCAAATGCCATATAACATTCGGGAACATGGAAAAGACTGGTCTATCCACAATAGACATATACAGAGTAACCATCTCAGGAGAGAAATACGACAATGTGGGAAGAGATTTACACTTCTACGTTATAATCTGCAAATCAAGAGCTAAATCAATAGCAATATCTTCTCTTGAGCTAGACAAAATGCAGCAGTCGTACAGGACAGGCTGGGAATGCCTGGAGCCTGGAAGTTGGCTTTCCTCTTTTGTAAAGAAAATTCTGGAGAAAATGGCCAGCTACCCAGAAGAAATCAATCCTTAAGAGAGAGGGGGCTGTACCTATGGTCACACATAAGAAGTCATGCAGAGACTAAACAGCAGTGAGCAGATAGAATATTCAAAGTTATTGGCAGAGAACTTATTCACATTCTCCAGGAAAAAACAGGGGAGAGAGAAGAAAACTCAGAATTTGATTTAACACTCAAATAGAAGTCAAGGTGAGGAAAAGAGACGAAAAGAAAGCTAGATCACCAAAACCAATTTAGATAAGTGGGAGGAAAAGTGTGTAAAATGGGGACAAAATGAGAGTCAAGAAGGAAGACTCGCAGTTGCTGCCTCTTAAGTGGCTGGGCTGTTAGAAGGGCGGGGAGGACGGGGGCAAACCAAGCCTCCTCTCCTTCTAGTTCTCTTAGCCACTGAGTCTTCCGATGGAAGATCTAGTAAGAAAGGTGGAAATTAAATACCTTGAATCATTAACTATCCAGGTACCGGTTCATTGGTAACATGACCCAGTATTCTTGAACTTAGCCAGTCCTCAGTTGTTTTCCTCTCAAGAACTGAGTAAGGGGGAGTGGAAAGAGATGAACTGTAAGGATCATTTGGCTAGCAACCTCTTGCTTAAGGCTCACGATACAGAGACACTGAACTTTGTGTGGGTTGCTTCCTAAAGTAAGTGTCTAAGTTTGAAAACTGTAATCAAAGTGATCCCTTAAAGAAAAAAAAAAGTGATTCCTTGTGTGGCTTAGACTATACACTGAAAAAGTGAAAATGTTAGTCGGCCAGTCACGTCCGACTCTTTGCGACCCCATAGACTGTAGCCCACCAGGCTCCTCTGTCCATGACATTTTCCAGCAAGAATGCACTAAGATGCCGTTAAAAAGAAATGATAAAACACAGTGATTCTCTCAAGGAACAGATTTGGGGACAGGTAGAACAGGACAGCCTGGTAGCTCTCCTACAAGAATTCACTCAGGGATATGCCCTTTTCCCCCATCATTTCAACTCACACATCACTGATGAGAAAGAAACCTGTCAGTGAGAAAGAAACCTGTCTCATGGCTGCACTGATCTGCAAGGGATGATGAGAAACATAGCCTCTAGCTGACTGGCCTCTGCCATGCTAAAGAGACCGAGGACCCAATGAAAGTCTGTATTCTTAGGTTCTGTTTCTATGGAAGAAGAGGGGATGACGTTTGAGAGAAAATCAAGTTTCTATCCCTGTCTGCCTTTCATAGCCAGCCAAATCGTGCATTACCCTCTCAAACCTTACTCAACTCGAATGGAAAATCTCAGGGTCTCATCCGCCTACTGTAACCAGTTCAAAGTCCATGTCTATGCATGATATGGTTTCCTCTTTCATCAAGCCCAGCTCTGGCTTTTTGCAGTCTAGCAGCTTAGAAACTTCTCAGCAAGTTATCTGCCTTCCCTCAATCCCATGGCAATGATATACCTCAACCCAATTCCCATTGAGGAAAAGGAAAAAGTGGAAAGCGCACGGAAGTCAGTGATTCATTGTAGCTACCAAATTCTTCCAGGCAGGCGAGGCAAATACTTTCAACCTGTCAGCAAAGTTTTTTCTCCCTGGGAGGAGCTCTCTTGGCGATTATGCTCCAGGCGCTCTGAGTTCACAGTCTGAGAGAGTCTTCTTTTGCATTACGTTTGGGATGCAGCAGAAGCTGATGAGGGAACATATTCAGCTCGTGGAAGTGCATAGTTTTGTAATTGTTTGGGCTTCCCAGGTGGGCTAGTGGTAAAGAGCCAGCCTGTCAATGCAGGAGATGCAAGATCCTCTGGAGGAAGAAAATGGCAACCCCCTCCAGTATTCTTGCCTGGAGAATCCTATGGACAGAGGGGCCTGGTTGGGCTACAGTCCATGGGGTCACAAAGAGTCGGACACAACTGAAGTGAGTGAGCATGCACACAGGGATATAGGACAAGCATTGCTTCAAGGAGTGAAAAACCACAGGCGTTTGTCAACTTGGCTTCTGGTCTCTTTAGCAATACAACTTCCTCAGCTGTAGCAGACAGTTTATTTGCTTCTATCAGTACCACGTGCAACAAACTGGACTTGAAACTCTCTTCTAGACAAATCTGAAGCCTCTGCAATCAGTTTTATTTTCTGACCCCTGTGCTTGGTTTCTCTCTCTCTCTCCTTCATTTTTGTGATGATTCCTTAGGTTCACTGAAGCAGCAAGCTTGGGGGAAAATGCACCATCATATTGTCTTTATTTGGACTGACATCTATTTTCTGGTTGACAAATCGTAATGAGAAATGCTGGAGGAAGGTCTAGAATCTTGTCACTTGCTGTTTTGGCTGCAGCAGCAGTAAAGCTGTTCCACCCTAAAGCTCCCCAGTATCTGGATATCCATTTGGTTTAAATTTAAGGAATACCTTCATCCCCAGAGCTCAGTTTCATTCCACTTTGCCTGCTCCTGGGCTTGTTCTTCTCAAGATTTTCCTCTTATAACATTTTGCCAGAAGCAACAGGGAGCATCCAACACATAAACTCATTCCTCGGTTTTCAAACAAGTGTTTTTGGAGTAAGTCTTGAAAAACTAACAGTCTTTCTTGAAAGTTATAATTTGCTTGCTGTGGTATCTGTGATTTTGCCACCCAACACCAAACCATTAAGAAAAAAACAAATGTTTTAAAGTTTTTTTTTAATGGCAGTGCACAATTTACTTGTTACCATTTCTCTATTAGTTAAATCATGGCTAAGATGCTGTAAAAAATATACAAAAATGTATATAAATTGTACAAGATACAATTTATTTTTTTCCTCACAGTATAGAACATTTATATGATACATAGAGAGAGGTAATGTAAGATAATATACATGGTAAAATTCAGTACACAGTAGAGTGTATAATACATTGTCTCTTTATTTATTTATTTTATCAAAGAGAAAGAGAAAGGGTGGAGAGAAACATAATAACAGAGGTATGTATTATAGAATTTACAAGAAGTTAAATGAAGGTATGGTACACCTTTCTAGACCACTCTTCTTCTAGGCAAATAAAGTATAAATTGTCCTCTCTATGCCTAATGATAATTTATTTGTTGCCAAATTTTATTCTTTTTTCTTGGTTCTTACCCTAGTTTTGATATCAAAAATGTTTGCTGACATCTGATGTCATGAAACATCTTTGGGCCTTAGTTTCCTTCCTAAAAATAATAATTGGAACCATTATGTCTCCACCAACTAGAAATCCTGCATTTCCCTGTCATTAGTGTCAGAGCTAGCTCTTGTCTCCTGTGACCCTGCACAGTGTCCTTGCCCATAGAACCTGTAGATCTGCTATGGACCATCTCTTCTCCCAACAGTAGCCTGCACTTCGATGCCACATTTTCTCTTTTTGGGATTCTCAGATGCCTTCCTTTGACTTCTTTACCAGAAAATGCTGAAGACCTAAAAGTGAACAATGTCTTTTAAATTTCTCTTGCAATGAAACTTAAATTTCCTAAGCAGATCACTGAGTGGCTTCTGAAAAATCTGTAAGACTTTATTGATATGCTATGTACAAACTCTGTGCTGTGCTTATTTGCTCAGTGTCATGTCGGACTCTGTGACCTCAAGGATTGTAGCCCACCAGGCTCCTCTGTCCATGGGATTCTACAGGGAAGAATACTGGAGTGGGTTGCCATGCTCTCCTCCACAGGATCTTCACAACCCAAAGATCAAACCCAGGTCTCCTGCATTGTAGGTGGATTCTTCACTGTCTGTGCTTTGCTGGAGCAGCCATGAAGAGATACCTCACGTCCAAGGTAAGAGAAACCCAAGTAAGACGGTAGATGTTGCAAGAGGCATCAGAGGGCAGACACACTGAAACCATACTCACAGAAAACTAGTCAATCTGGTCACACTGACCACAGCCTTGTCTAACTCAATGAAACTAAACCATGATGTGGGGGGTCACCCAAGACAGACGAGTCATGGTGGAGAGGTGTGACAGAATGTGGTCCACTGGAGAAGGGAATGGCAAACCACTTCAATATTCTTGCCTTGAGAACCCCATGCACAGTATGAAAGGCAAAATGATAGGATACTGAAAGAGGAACTCCCCAGGTAGGTAGATACTCAATATTCTACTGGAGATCAGTGGAGAAACGACTCCAGAAAGAATGAAGGGATGGAGCCAAAGCAAAACCAATATCCAGTTGTGGATGTGACTGGTGATAGAAGCAAGGTCTGATGCTGTAAAGAGCAATATTGCATAGGAACCTGGAATGTTAGGTCCATGAATCAAGGCAAATTGAAAGTGGTCAAACAGGAAATGGCAAGAGTGAACGGCGACATTCTAGGAATCAGTGAACTAAAATGGACTGGAATGGGTGAATTTAACTCAGATGACCATTGTATCTACTACTGTGGGCAGGAATCCCTTAGAAGAAATGGAGTAGCCATCATGGTCAACAAAAGAGTCCAAAATGTAGTTCTTGGATGCAATCTCATAAATGACAGATTGATCTCCGTTTGTTTCCAAGGCAAACCATTCAATATCACAGTAATCCAAGCCTATGCCCCAACCAGTAACACTGAAGGAGCTGGTCCCATAACTTCATGGCAAATGGATGGGGAAGCAATGGAAATAGTGACAGACTATTTTGGGGGGACTCCAAAATCACTGCAGATGGTTACTGCAGCCATGAAATTAAAAGACACTTGCTTCTTTGAAGAAAAGCTATGACCAACCTAAATGGCATATTAAAAAGCAGAGACATTAATTTGCCAACAAAGGTCCATCTAGTTAAAGCTTTGGTTTTTCCAGTAGTCATGTATGGATGTGAGAGTTGGACTATAAATAAATCTGAGTGCTGAAGAATTGATGCTTTTGAACTATGGTGTTGGAGAAGACTCTTAAGAGTCACTTGGACTGCAAGGAGATCCAACCAGTCCATCCTAAAGGAAATCAGTCCTGAATATTCATTGGAAGGACTGATGCTGAAGCTGAAACTCCAATAATTTGGTTGCCAGATGGAAAGAACTGACTTATTGGAAAAGACCAAAGATGCTTGGAAAGACTGAAGCCAGGAGGAGGAGGGGACGACTGAGGATGAGATGGTTGGATAGCATCACCGACTCAATGGACATGAGCTTGAGCAAGCTCCAGGAGTTGGTGATGGACAGGGAAGCCTGGCATACTGCAGTCCCTGGGGTTGCAAAGAGTTGGACACGACTTAGTGAGTGAAGCAACTTCCCTGGTGGCTCAGATGGTAAAGCATCTGCTTACAGTGCAGGAGACCCAGGTTCAGTCCCTGGGTCAGGAAGATCCCCTGGAGAAGGAAATGGCACCCCACTCCAGTATTCTTGCCTGGAAAATCCCATAGACGGAAGAGCCTGGGGGTCACAAAGTCCATGGGGTCACAAAGAGTTGGACACGACTGAGTGACTTTCTTTCTTTCTTTTTTTTTTTTTTTTATTGACTGAACAAAACTGAACAGCTAGGAACAAAACCAATATTACCCTTGTCATCCTGACAGCATGGAAGACTTCTAAGTGTGCTTGATCATACTGCCCTGAGTCTTTGCTGATGCCGAGTCACCTTCTCTGTATTTTAATTTCCTCAGATATGCTCTTCTCTCCTTTCTACTTACCAGATGCTACCCATCCCCAAATTCTGCTTCATCACAACCTATATTAATTTTTTTTCTTGAGTAAACTGAAGAAACATTGTCAGGGATTCAGTGCAGTTTGTGTTGCATTGTTCAGCCTGCCATTGTTGTGTGGGAATGCTTATTACATGAATTAATGCTGCTACCTTCCTCATTATGTGATTTATAATTCATTATAAAATGTATTGAACTTATGTTTCTGATGAAGCAACTGATTGTGTTATAGGCCATAAGATTTTCAGCCAAAAATGAAAACTGGGCTTTATAATAACTTTCAAAGGGTTCTGATGCTTTTATGCATTGAAGATAGTTACCCTGAGTTCTTTCGTACTGATCTGAATCATCAAGATTCAGATGTCAAGATCAGAGTCATCAGAATTCCATACCAATGCTTTACTGTTAATTAATTTGTTTTTCCCCCTATATCATGGTGATATTTGAAATACTTTTCAAGTAAATTTTTATGTTCCTTCAATGGAGAGGTGAATCAAGAGAATCTGAAGGTCATAGAGATATGTTATCTTTATTTTGCCTATTTGCCTTCATCAATCTATCTGGTCTTTCATCTGCTAGACAGGAGAGTTCTCAGCAGTAGTGTTGCAATGGGAGCTATTCATGTCACTCGACTGGTTCAAGTCTAGGAGTGGTCCAGAGAATAGTTTGTGAGACTTGAAATCATAAGTCTTTACTTAGAATTTATTGCCTATGCATTAGTGCTTTTCTCTTGGAAAAAAAAAAAGAAACACATATGTTCATGTTCAGATAAAAGCTATCCCATTATCCATCCTATGGGAATCTACCTCCTGAACTATAAATCAAAATGCTGACAAAG
Source organism: Madoqua kirkii (assembly GCA_006408675.1). NCBI lineage: Eukaryota > Metazoa > Chordata > Mammalia > Artiodactyla > Bovidae > Madoqua > Madoqua kirkii. The sequence goes on along the minus strand of SJYC01068137.1, from coordinate 4,704 downwards.
TTTTCTGTGCCACTGCTGAGTGTAAAAGGATGCATGTGAAGTATAGGTAACAAAATGAAATGATGGAATTTCAGAATAGTATAGTGACTAAGAGTTGTGTCTTAATTCCTCCATCCATGGGATTTTCCAGGCAAGAGTACTGGAGTGGAGTGCCATTGCCTTCTCCAAGTTAGAATCAGAACTACCCTGAAAAACCCAAAGCATACAGCCCACATAGGTGATTCATTTTAATGCATAAATGGTGACCTCCAATATTTGCATTATCAAGATCTTTAGTTTCTTGATAAGAAGTCTGTATCTTATTTTGGATCCAGCATTACACATTGTGTAGTCCTGGGAATACCCAGGCAGGGCTGACATTCATCAGTGTGCCCCAGTATGGCTAAAGCAATGATTTAGCTACCATCTATTTTGTCAGTGCCCATTCCTTACTAGATGGTAAATATATTGTAATATCCTTTCTATCTCTCTTTCTTTCCTTAGCACAAAGATATTTTATTTTATTTTAGAGCACCTATTTTCACAAAAGGGAATGGAATACATTGTAGAAGGGAGATAAGACTGTGTATTTTTGCATACTGACACAATGTATTTCTTCTATATTTTATGGGAAGGTAATAAAATACACACCCACATACATATACATATGCATGTATACATACATTAAAATGTGTATACATATATGTATGCTATGCACCTCTATTTACTCTCCAGAGCATATGTATGTATATACATTGCATGCATATGTACATGTTTATGTAAACGTACGTATTAGGTATCACCTCCCTATAAAATATAGAAGAAACATATTGAGTAGCTGTGTAAAAATATATGGCGTTATCTCCCATCTGCAGTGTGTAGTGTTTGATTCCCTCTAGGGAAACTGTGCTCTAAAATAAACCATTCACCTTTGTTTTTATAAGTGTTCACCAATAACAAAAACATAAAGCTGGAAGCCCAATCACCCTTCAAGATGTCATTCTGTGCCATTTAAATCCCCTCTGCCAACTTGCACAGCTGTGACTTAGGGAGTTTCCCAGTCATTTACTGAGAATTCTGGATTGTGTACTAAGATGCGGATGGGGACAGAGAGTGGAGAGTTACGGGCAGGGATACGGAAAAAGAAATGAAGTGCAGGGTGGGTGCCATGAAAGAAACCGTTAGCCTTGGGAGGAAGAAGGCAAGAAGAGCTATCAGCTTTAGGATCAGACAGAGCTGAGTCTCAGCTCACCAATTTATGAACCTCCTTGATCTTTATACTGTTCCCACAATACTGCTTCACAATTTTACTATACTGTTTTTCTAATAAGTAATTTTCCTGCTCTCAACTAGAAATAGACAATATCAGGGTTCTTGTCAAACCCTTAGCACATTCTCTCCTCAATCTGTTCTAAAATTTGTAGACGAAATAAAAGCCATTAGATGAGACCTTCCTCGAAACCCACAATCTTCTTGGAGCCGTTCTCCCCTCTCCTATTGTGATGGAAGAGCTGTGTCTTCTTTTGGGGTCTGAGCTTCTCAAATAGGCTCTAGTTCCTTGCCCCTTCTGACTCCCCAGGGATCTTCTCCAGAAATGTTGGAATAACGCTCTTTTATCCATTGATATTTACCATAGATCTAAACAGAACAACACTGATAGGATTCACACTGAGGAATCTTACCACTAGGTGATAAAATGCTTGGCTGGATATTGATCAATCTGTTTCAAAGAGCTTAAACAGACACTAGTTTCTTTTCTTCACAGTCTTGCCCGAAGTTAACATTTTCAAACTTCTTAATGTTTTCCAATCTGATGGGAGTAAAGATAGATCTTATTGGATTTTAATTTTATTTCCCTAGTTATCAAAGGGATTGAAAATATTTCATATATTGTCCATTCATTTGTCTTTCTCTATGAATTACTTGCCCAAATATTTTGCCCAATTTCATATAAGATTTTTTCTTTCTTCTTTAGAATATTATTTTCCCCGAGATCCATCCAAAAGGAAATAGTTCAAAAGATGCATTTTCATTGAATAAAATAAAATATGTAATATCAACTTGGACTTGACCACTGGATATTTTTATTCTTTGAAAGGATAATAACAAAAAAGACTAATGTTCATCACTGGACATAAGAGTATTTGGGATCTCATTAAATGACAAGCTGGGCATGGAAAGGCTTTTCTTTCAGCATAATAGCACTAGAGGGGTGGCCTTTCTCACAGTGATCTTCTAGTCTGGAGAGCAGCCTGATATAACAACGGAGAGAGCCTCGCTGTGTCCAGGGAAGATACTCTGAAGGGCCTGAATCATTACTTATTTTGATTTCTCTCACTGATTACAGAATGAGGCTGCTATCCAGACCCTTACTGGCTCTTCCAAACACATGTGTGCAGGTGGCCTGCAATCTTAAACACTCCTCTATAAATAAAATCTGCTAGGGGATTAAGTGATCACCTGTCCGTCTTGAAAAGAGCAGATTGGACCCCTGAGCCTGACCACTGGAAGATCTGAGGGATGTCCCTGGCATCTGCTTGTTCATGGAAGCTGTCTGTTCTAGGTCTGTCTTTGTACCTCTAGAGATTTCTGATTTTTTTTTTAACAAAATACACAGTCCATAGGCAATGTAATGTATTAGATTATATAGGGGATAATAAAGTGTTCATGTTTTCCTCTCTCACCAGATAGAAAACAGATGTGTTTCTGAGGCAGCTCAGAAAGTGAAGGTGTAAGGAAGGAAAAACCACATTTTGCAGCCAAGAAAATGAAAGAACTATATTTTCAGGCTAGGGTCATGATGTGAATACAGGCTCACCTCCACACCTGGGTAAGGCCATTTGTCAACTTAAAAAGGGGAAAAAGTGAATGGTCCATTTGAGTTTCAGTTATCTGTATGTAATATTTGTGTTCACACTGAGATGAACCTACGAATTAATGATAATAATAATGAAGCAAAAAGTTCTTCAATAGATTGAAGTCTCATCTTACTGAGTGCCTCTGAGATGTGTCCTCTTCTGTGGATATTATAGATCACATTACAGTGGGAAATTGAATTAATTTCTTTGAGTTGCAGTCTCCTGGTGTGTACTATGGGAATGCTGCCATTCTGTTTGAGCCCAAGAACTAGAGTTAGCACTGAGGTAAGAAAAAGTACAATCTTAATCTATCATTTTTGCAATAAAAAATCACTAAGACTCAGTGTGGTTTTTGCATTTCCCATGGTCATACAGTTGATAAGTGAATTCAGATTCAACCTAGACCTTAAGCCTAGTAATATTTCTGTTATTATACTTTACTTCCCCTCTTGGTACAGTGAAGTTTGATGATTCACTGAGGCAAGGGTATGAAAGTGTTTTTTGTTTTTTTTTTTAAAAAACTAACCCTGCAGTCAGTTATGCGACTTACAGTACAAATTCTTAAAGAGAGAGAGAGGAAGGGGAAGGTGAGAAAAAGGGAGTATTCATCCTCTGTCAATCAATTAAAAATAAATTGCATGTCAAATTATTATGATAGGTGCCCATGGTGCAGAGAAGGTGTCCCCAAATTCAGCAATTTTGACATTTTGAGTTCAGTCAGTCTTTTGGTGGGGTGCCGAATGCATTGCTTCTGTTAGGTCCATACCATTTCTGTCCTTTATTGAGCCCATCTTTGCATGAAATATTGCCTTGGTATCTCTGATTTTCTTGAAGAGGTCTCTAGTCTGTCCCATTCTATTGTTTTCCTCTATTTCTTTGCATTGATCACTGAGGAAGGCTTTCTTATCTCTTCTTGCTATTCTTTGGAACTCTGCATTCAGATGCTTATATCTTTCCTTTCCTTCTTTGCCTTTAGTGTCTTCTTTTCTCAGCTATTTGCAAGGACTCTTCAGACAGCCATTTCACCCTTTTGCATTTCTTTTTCTTGGGGATGGTCTTGATCACTGCCTTCTGAACAATGTCATGAATCTCCATCCATCATTCTTCAGACACTCTATCAGATCTGATCTCTTGCATCTATATGTCACTTCCACTGTATAATTGTAAGGGATTTGATTTAGGTCATATCTAAATGATCTAGTGGTTTTCCCTGCTTTCTTTGAGTCCAATTTTTGCAATAATTTTGTTATATAGAATTTTGTATAGAAGAATTATACAAAAATGATCTACTGACCCAGATAACCATGATGGTGTGATCACTCACCTAGAGCCAAACATTCTGGAATGCAAAGTCAACTGGGTGCTTTGAAGAATCACTATGAACAAAGCAGGTGAAGGTGATGGAATTCCAACTGAGATAACTCAAATCCTAAAAGATGATGCTGTGAAAGTGCTGCACTCAATATGTCATCAAATTTGGAAAACTCAGCAGTGGCCACAAGATGAGAAAAGGTCAGTTTTCATTAAAACTTCAAAGAAAGACAGTTTCAAAGAACATTCAAATTACTGCACAACTGCACCAATCTCATATGCTAGCAATTTCAGTTCAGTAGTTTCACTGTGTCCAACTCTTTGTGAGCCCATGAACTGCAGTACACAGGCTTCCATGTCCATTACAAACTCCTGAAGTTTACTCAAACTCATGTCCATAGAGTCAGTGATGCCATCCAACCATCTCACCCTTTATTGTCCCCTTCTCCTCCAGCCTTTAATCTTTCCCAGCATCAGGGTCTTTTCAAGTGAGACACTTCTTTGCATCAGGTGGCCAAATTATTGGAGTTTCAGCTTCAGCATCAGTCCTTCCAAT
>SJYC01068136.1:0-31246 GCA_006408675.1 Madoqua kirkii | reverse complement strand
CTTCTAATCCCTATAAAAGCAGTACGCCCTCCAAGTTTGCGGGTTACCTCAGGAAATACAGCCCACAGGGGTGTACAGGTATATACAAAAAATGCTTTATAACTTACTATAGGTTAGAGGAAGGTTTTTTTAGGTGTCTCAGTGGTTAAAAAATATCCACCTGAAAATGCAAGAGACCCAGGGTCAATCCCTGGGTCAGGAAGATCCGCTAGAGTGGTGGTGGTGGTCTAGCTGCTAAGTTGTGCCTGACTCTTATGACCCCTTAGGACTGTAGCCTGGCAGGCTCCTCTGTCCATGGGGTTCCCTAGGCAAGTATACTGGAGTGGGTTGCCATTTCCTCTCCACCCCTAGAGTAGGAAGAGGAAACCAGCTCCATTATTCTTGCCTGTAAAATTCTATGGACAGAGGAACATAGGTGGTTATACAGTTCACGGGGCTGCAAAGACTTGGGCACAACTAAACAACTGAACAAAAGCATAGGTTAGGGGAGTGTGAGAACCAACACAGATCAATGTGAATTTCTGGCTGCTCCTCTTACTATGAATAATAAGTCCTCTGTCTTCCATCAAAGACTCTTATGTTTTCTGCAAGGCCATATAAAACAATAATAGGATAATTATTTAGCTTGTAAACAGGGTAAAATCCCAGACGCTTCCAGACCTTGTCAACAAAAAAAGTTGCCTGCTTCACTGCTCCTTGAGAGGAAAATTTATCATTGGTAGAAAGGTCCAATAATTTCTAGCTGTAACTATAAGTTTCAGAATATGAAATTTTACACCTACTTATTGCTCTGTCCTGGATTTCTGTAATTCAGATAGAACACTTAACCTCTTGATTCCTCATTATTCTTCCTCCATTTTTTATGTAGATAATAACAGGTAAGTTTCTAAGTTTAGGTTTTCTTAAGTGCTTTGGTATGTTTGAACAACTGAACAAAAGCATAGGTTAGGGGAGTGTGAGAACCAACACAGATCAATGTGAATTTCTGGCTGCTCCTCTTACTATGAATAATAAGTCCTCTGTCTTCCATCAAAGACTCTTATGTTTTCTGCAAGGCCATATAAAACAATAATAGGATAATTATTTAGCTTGTAAACAGGGTAAAATCCCAGATGCTTCCAGACCTTGTCAACAAAAAAAGTTGCCTGCTTCACTGCTCCTTGAGAGGAAAATTTATCATTGGTAGAAAGGTCCAATAATTTCTAGCTGTAACTATAAGTTTCAGAATATGAAATTTTACACCTACTTATTGCTCTGTCCTGGATTTCTGTAATTCAGATAGAACACTTAACCTCTTGATTCCTCATTATTCTTCCTCCATTTTTTATGTAGATAATAACAGGTAAGTTTCTAAGTTTAGGTTTTCTTAAGTGCTTTGGTATGTTTGTATTTAATACAATGTTTTGTATTAAAGGGCAAAGTTTCACACCACAAAAGAATTTGTGAAGTCCTCCATCTCCTTTATTTCTTTATATCTTCAACTTCCTCCACACATTTTCCATGAACTTTATAGACCTGAGGATATGCCACTAAGATTGAGAACGAGAAGAGCAGTATCTTCAAGATCAGCAAAGAGCAATTTTTAGGGAAATACTGGTGAAAATTACAATAATCTACTTCTTGCATGCTGAATTTGGGGATAACAAAGTACATCCCTGATGAAAAACACATTTATTATTACTATAGACATAGTAGTGAAACCACCCATTATACTTCTTAATACGAAGGCATCAATTATGGTAGAGATATTGTCTTAAATTTTTTTTTTAACCTATTAACTTCCCTCTTGTCTTTTTATACCATCTCTAACCAAGCATTCCTACCTGGGGAACTAGTATACATATGAATTTATTTGCATGATTCCAATTTCTAGGGATGTCTGTTAACTTCAGTTCAGTTCAGTTCAGTTCAGCCACTCAGTCATGTCTGACTCTTTGCGACCCCATGAATCGCAGCACACCAGGCCTCCCTGTCCATCACCATCTCCCGGAGTTTACTCAGTCGCATCCATCAAGTCAGTGATGCCATCCAGCCATCTCATCCTTGTCGTCCCCTTCTTCTCCTGCCTCCAATCCCTCCCAGCATCAGAGTCTTTTCCAATGAGTCAGCTCTTCACATGAGGTAGCCAAAGTACTGGAGTTTCAGCTTTAGCATCATTCCTTCCAAAGAAATCCCAGGGTTGATCTCCTTCAGAATGAACTGGTTGGATCTCCTTGCAGTCCAAGGGACTCTCAAGAGTTTTCTCTAACACCACACTTCAAAAGCATCAGTTCTTCAGTGCTCAGCCTTCTTCACAGTCCAACTCTTACATCCATACATGACTATTTGTTAACTTATTATTTTAAAATCCCATTTAGAAATTAAAGGCAGAAAAGTATGTTTTAGCTCTCAGAAGGACTGCTAAGTTTCTTTGAATGAATCATTTTTATCTTTTGTGTGATGATAGTAATTCCTTAGAATGATTTTATGGGAATCAATTAGATAAATAAAGAATTAAATCCTTCAAAAAACAAAAAGTGCTATATTTATATAAAGCATGTGTATCAGTTTCCTAGCACTGTCATAACAGCAGCACAGACTGGTAGGTTTACGACAACATATATTTAGTCTCCCAAAGTTCTGGAGGCCAGAAGTCCAAAATCAAGGTGCTGACTGGGCCATGCTTTTTTGGAGTCTCTAGAGCAGGGTGTTTCCTTGCCTATTCCAACCTCTGATAGCCTTAGGTGTTTTTTTGGCTCATGACAGCCTAAGTTCTACCTCTGCCTCCATATTCACTTAGCATTCCCTCCTCCTGGGTCTGCCCTCTTCTAAAGCCATTCATCATATTAGATTAAGAGTCCACACTACTCTGGTACAACCTCATCTTAATTCAGTAAATTTCATCTGCAATGATCTTATTTTCAAACAGCACCACATTCTAAAGAAATGGGGGTTAAATGAACATTTTCAGGGGCCACAATATAACCTTTAATTGTCCACCTCTGGATCCCAAAATTTAAGGCCTGCCTACATGCAGAATGGGCTTCCCTGATAGCTCAACAATAAAGAATCTGCCTGCCAGTGCAGGAGACATGGGCTTGATCCCTGGGTTGGGAAGATGCCTTGGAGAAGGAAATGCCAACCTACTCCAGTATTCTTCCCAGGGAAATATTATGTACAGAGGAGCCTGGTGGGCTACAATCCACAGGGTCACAAAGAGTCAGACATGATTGAGTAACTAAACAGTGACAACAATGACTACATACAGAATACTCAACATGCCTGAAAGTCCTAACCATTCAGTATCATCTATTGGTGAAAAATCTCATCTAAATATCAATAACTTACTATTCTAAATTATTTAATTAATTATAAATGAGACTCAAGAAAGTATTCATCTTGGAGCAAAATTCCTTTCTATCCTTATCTGCTTACAAAATACAATAGTAAGACAGTCATAGGATAGATATTCTCATTCTAAAAGAGAGAAACTAGAATGAAAAGAGGGATCATGGATCCTATGCATTTCTAAAATTTAGCAGGGCAGTATTCCCATTAGACATCAAAGTTTGAGAACAATCAGTCCCCTGTGGCTTGATTCTGTACCTCTCACAGGACATTGGCTGTGTTTACTTAGCCTATGGAGAGAACTGCCCTTCAGGGGTATCCAGGAAAGGGCCTGTAGCGGTGAGGCTCTCCATTTGCAAGAGATGTCTACATATCTGCAGAATCATCTGTACCAGGCTCACACTTTCTTTTCCTCAGCTAACTGGCTGGTGTTCCCAAGAGACCTGGGGCAGAAAAAAAAAAAAAAAAAAGTGTAACAGGAGTGAGGACCATGGGCATTTGAGCAACATTTTTATTTAACTTACTTATGTCTTCAGGGCCTGCTGACCCTGAGAGCTCATATATACCACTTCCATGTGATACCTGAGTGCTACTGTGCACACCCAATCTTATGGTTTAGTAAGCTGAATAGCACTCAGTTTATAATGAGCAGCTTAATTTGCATGGTAAATTGATGGACATGATTAACGATTCACTCTCTGCTAAGACTCAATCAGTTCAGTTTAGTTCTGTCGCTCAGTTGTGTCCGACTCTTTTGCGACCCCATGAATCACAGCAAGCCAGGCCTCCCTGTCCATCACCATCTCTCGGAGTTCACTCAGACTCACATTCATGAGTCTGTGATGTCATCCATCCATCTTATCCTCGATTATCCCCTTATCCTGCCCCTGATCCTTCCCAGCATCAGAGTCTTTTCCAGTGAGTCAACTCTTCACATGAGGTGGCCAAAGTACTGGAGTTTTAGCTTTAGCATCATTCCTTCCAAAGAAATCCCAGGACTGATCTCCGTCAGAATGGACTGGTTGGATCTCTTTGCAGTCCAAGGGACTCTCAAGAGTCTTCTCCAACACCACAGTTCAGAAGCATCAGTTCTTTGGCACTCAGTCTTCTTCACAGTCCAATTCTCACATCCATACATGACCATAGGAAAAAACGTAGACTTGACTAGATGGACCTTAGTCGGCAAAGTAATGTCTCTGCTTTTGAATATGCTATCTAGGTTGGTCATAACTTTTCTTCCAAGGAGTAAGCGTCTTTTCATTTCATGGCTGCAGTCACCATCTGCAGTGATTTTGAAACCCAGAAAAAAAAATTGGACACTGTTTCCACTGTTTCCCATCTATTTCCCATGAAGTGATGGGACTAGATGCCATGATCTTCGTTTTCTGAATGTTGAGTTTTAAGCCAACTTTTTTGCTTTTCTCTTTCACTTTCATCAAGAGGCTCTTTAGTTCTTCAGTGTCTGCCATAAGAGTGGTGTCATCTGCATATCTGAGGTTATTGATATTTCTCCCAGCAATCTTGATTCCAGCTTGTGATTCATGGCTGCAGTCACCATCTGCAGTGATTTTGGAGCCCCCCCAAATAAAGTCTTTCAATGTTTCCATTGTTTCCCCCTCTATTTGCCATGAATTGATAGGACTGGATGCCATGATCTTAGTTTCTGAATTTTGAGTTATAAGCCAACTTTTTCACTCTCTTTCACTTTCATCAAGAGACTCTTTACTTCCTTATTTTCTGTCATAAAGATGTTGTCATCTGCATATCTGAGTATATTGATGTTTCTCCCGGCAGTCTTGATTCCAGCTTGTGCTTCATCCTGCCTGGCATTTCTCATGATGTACTCTGCATGAAAGTTAAATAAGCAGAGTGACAATATAAAGCTTTGACATACTCCTTTCCCAATTTGGAACCAGTCTGTTGTTACATGTTCAGTTCTAACTGTTGCTCTTGACCTGCATGTAGATTTCTCAGAAGACAGGTCAGGTGGTCTGGTATTCCCATCTCTTTAAGAGTTTTCCAGTTGGGTGTTATCCACACAGTCAAAGACTTTGACATTGTCAATAAACAGAAGTAGATGTTTTTCTGGAACTATCTTGCTTTTTCGATGATCCATCGGATATTGGCAATTTGATCTTTGGTTCCTCCTCCTTTTCTAAATCCAATTTGAACATCTAGAAGTTCACACTTCATGTACTGTTGAAGCCTGACTTGGGGAATTTTGAGAATTACTTTGATGACATATGAAATGAGTGCAATTGTGCGGTAGTTAGAACATTCTTTGGCATTGCCTTTCTTTGGGATTCAAATGAAAACTGACCTTTTCCAGTCCTGTGGCCACTGCTGAGTTTTCCAAATTTGCTGGCATATTGAGTGTAGCACTTTCACAGCATCATCTTGTAGAATTTGAATTATCTCAACTTGAATTCCATCACCTCCACTAGCTTTGTTTCTAATTTCCTTGAAGAGATCTCTAGTCTTTCTATTCTATTGTTTTTCTCTATTTCTTTGCATTAATCCCCGAGGAAGACTTTCTTTTCTATCCTTGCTATTCTTTGGAACTCTGCATTCAAAGGGGTATAACTTTCCCTTTCACCTTTGCCTTTTGTGTCTTTTCTTTTCTCAGCTTTTTGTGAGGCCTCGTCAGACAACCATTTTGCCTTTTTGTATTTCTTTTTCTTGGGGATGGTCTTGATCATTACCTCCTGTTCAATGTCATGAACTTCTGTCTATAGTTCTTCACTGGCTCTATCTGACCTAATCCCTTGAATCTATTTTTCACTTCCACTGGAGCAAAATTCAGACTTAAATTGAAGAAAGTAGAGAAAACCCTGGACCATTCAGATATGACCTAAATCAAATCCCTTATGCTAGCAAAGTAACACTCAAAATTCTTTGTGCGAGGCTTCAACAATATGTGAATCGATAACTTCCAGATGTACACGCTGGATTTAGAAAAGGCAGAGCAACCAGAGATCAAATTGCCTCATTGAAAAAGCAAGAGAGTTCCAGAAAAACTTCTACTATTTCTTTATTAACTACACTAAAACTTTTGACTGTGTGGATCACATCAAACTGTGGAAAATTCTTCAGGATATGGGATTGCCAAACCACCTTACCTGCCTCCTGAGAAATCTGTATGCAGTTCAAGAAGCAACAGTTAGAACTGGACATGGAACAACAGACTGGTTTCCAAAATGGGAAAGAAGTACGTCAAGGCTGTATATTGTCACCCTGCTTATTTAACTTATATGCAGAGTACATCATGAGAAATGCCAGGCTGGATGAAGCACAAGCTGGAATGAAGACTGTCAAGAGAAATATCAGTAAACTCAGATATGCAGATGACACCACCCTTATGGCAGAAAGTGAAGAAGTCTAAAGAGGCTCTTGATGAAAGAGAGTAGAATGAAAAAGTTGGCTTAAAACTCAACATTCAAAAAACTAAGATCACAGCATTTGGTCCCATCACTTCATGGCAAATAGATGGAAATAGTGGCAAACTTTTTTTTCATGGGCTCCAAAATCACTGCCTTTGGTCACTACAGCCATGAAATTAAAGATGCTTGCTCCTTGGATGAAAACTATGACTAAGCTAGACAGCATATTAAAAAGCAGAGGCATTACTTTGCCAGCAAAGGTCCATCTAGTCAAAGCTACGGTTTTTCGAGTAGTCACATATGTGAGTTGGACCTTAAAGAAAGCTGAGCACCAAAGAATTGATACTTTTGAACTATGGTGTTAAAGACTCTTGAGAGTCCCTTGGACAACAAGGAGATCCAACCAGTCCATCCTAAAGGAAATCAGCCCTAATATTCATTGGAAGGACTGGTGCTGAAACTGAAACTCTAATACTTTGGCCACTCGATGAGAAAAACTATCTCATTGGAAAAGACCCTGGTGCTGGGCAAGATTGAAAGTAGGAGGAGAAGGGGACGACAGGGGATGAGATGGTTGGATGGCATCACCGATGTGATGGACATGAATTTGAGCAAGTTCCAGGAGTTGTGATATTCAGGGAAGCCTGCTGTGCTGCAGTTCGTGAGGTCACAAAGAACTGGAATGTGGAGAGACTGAACCGGATTGAATTTGTGCATTGCAGGATGTTTAGCGGCATTCCTTGCCTCTACCCAGTAGCTTCTAGTAGCAACCCCCACCCTTTCCCAGTTATGACAAGGTGACCAAAAATGTCTCCATACATTGTAAATTTCCACCACCACAACAGTCAGGTGAGAATTATTGGTGCAGTGATATGGTTTTTGAACACCTGTTCTCTAAATAGTATGGACAGGGTAGGATAGGAAGGTAGGTTAAGACCTGTGGTAAAATAGGGCTCTACTAAATACAGAAGCTGGGGAATTTAGTATTAAACATATTATGGAAGGCTTTATGTGGGACACCAAAGAGCTTTGTCTGTGTTTTTGTCCTTAGATTTTTATTTCATGCTATTGTTGTTTAGTTACTATGTCCTGTCTCGCTCTTTGTGACCCCATGGTCTGCAGCATGTCAGGCTTTCCTGTCCTTCCCTATCTCCTGAAGCTTGCTCAGACTCACATCCATCAAACTGGTGATGTTATCTGACCATTTCATCCTCTACACCCCCTTCTCCTTTGCCTCAATCTTTCCCAGCATCAGGGCCTTTCCAGTGAGTCAGCTCTTCATGTCAGGTGGCCAAAGTATCAGAGTTTCAGCTTCAGCATCAGTCCTTCCAATGAATACTCAGGTCTGATTTCCTTTAGGATGGACTGGTTAGATCTCCTTGCTGTCCAAGGGACTCTCAAGAGACTTCTTCAGCACCACAATTCAAAAGCATTAATTCTTTGGCACTTAGCCTTCTTTATGATCTGGCTTTCACATCCATACATGACTGCTGGGAAAATCATAGCTTTGACTATATGGACCTTTGTCAGCAAAGTGATGTCTCTGCTTTTTAATATGTTGTTTAGATTTGTCAGAGCTTTCCTTCCAAGGAAGAAACATTTTTAATTGCATGGCTGCTGTCCTCATCTGCAGCGATTATGCAGCCCAAGAAAATAAAATCTGTCACTATTGCTACCCTTTCCCCTTTTATTTGTTATATAATGATGGGACCATATGCCAAGATCATATTTTTTTGAATGCTGAGTTTTCAGCCAGATTTTTCACTCTCCTCTTTGCTTATCTTAGCTCCTCTTTGCTTTTTATCATTAGAGTGGGATCATCTGCATGAGACTGTTCATATTTCTCCTGGAAGTCTTGTTTCCAGGTTGTGCTTCATCCAGCCTGGCATTACACATGATGTACTCTGCTTCGAAGTTAAATACACTGGGTGACAACAGACAGTATCACTGTACTCCTTTCCCAATTTTGAGCCAGTCTATTGTTCAATGTCTGATTCTAACTGTTGCTTCTTGACCACATTCAGGTTTCTCAGGCAGGTAAAGGCTAGCATTACCATCTGTTAAAGATCTTTCCAGTTTGTTGTGATCCACATGGTCAACTGTTTTAATATAGTCAATGAGCCAAAGTAGATGTTTTTCTGGAATTCTCTTGCCTTCTCTATGATCCAAGGAATGTTGGCAGTAAGAGCTCTTGTTTCTCTGCCTTTTCTAAATCCAGTTTGTAAATCTGAAAGTTCTCAGTTCATGTACTGCTGAAGCCAAGCCTGAAGAGTTTTGAGCTCAGATGGTAAATAGTCTCCCTGCAGTGAGGGAGACCCAGGTTCAATCCCTGGGTTGGGGAGATCCCCTGGAGACAGAAACAGCAACCCACACGAGTATTGCCAATATTCTTGCCTGGGAAATCTCATGGATGGAGGAGCCAGGCAGGCTACAGTTCAAGGGCTTGCAAAGAGTCAGACACAACTGAGTGACTTCACTTTCACTTTACTAGCAAATGAAATGAGTGTAATTGTACAGTAGTTTGACATTCTTTGGAACTGCTCTTCTTTGAAACTGAAATGAAAACATATTTCCAATCCAGTGGCCACTGCTGAGTTTTCCAAATTTCCTGGCATGTTGAGTGCAGCACTTTAACAGCATCATATTTTAAGATTTGAAATAGCTCAGCTGGAATTCCATCACCTCCACTACCTTTGTTGGTGGTAATGCTTCCTAAGACCCACTTGAGTTCATATTCCAGGATGTCTGGCTCTAGGTGAGTGATCACATAATCATGTTTATCCGGGTCATTAAGAACCTTTTCAGTATAGTTCTTCTGTGTAATCATGTATGAATAATAATTAACTAACTAATTAGATTAATTGACCATATGTGTGTGGGTTTATTTCTGGGCTCTTTACTCAATTCTATTGTAGTTTAGTATGAAGTCTGGGAAAATAATACCCCCAGTTTTGTTCTTTTTCCTCAGGATTGCTTTGTAATCCTGGTTTGGTGTGATTCTATACAAAATTCGTGATTATTTTATTATTGTTTTGTGAAGAATATCATGAGTATTTTGACAAGGATTGTATTAAATCTGCAGATTGCTTTGGGTAGTAAAGACATCTTAAGAATGTTAATTCTTCCAATCCAAGAATATCTTCCTATTTCTTTGAATCACCTTGAAATCCCTTTATCAATATTTTATGGGTTTCAGAGTTTAGGATTTTTCCTTTCTGGTTTAGATATTTTCTAGGTGTTTTAGATTTTTCTTTTTCCTAATGTGATTGTAAATAGAATTGTTTCTTTAACTTCTCTTTCTGATACTTCATTATCATCTTAATGAAAAACAATAGATTTCTGTATATTAATCTTGTATTTTGCAACTTTACTGAATTCATTGATTTGTTCTAATAGTTTTTTGGTGGAGACCTCTGTGTTTTCTATATATAATATCATGTTCTCTGCAAATAGTGACAATTTTACTTCTTTTTCAAACTGGATGCTATTTCTTTCTTTTTCTTGTCTGATTGCTATGAACAAGATTTCCAATACCATAATATATAGAAAGTGGTAAGAGTGGGAAGCCTTGTCTTGTTTCTCATTTTAGAGGAAAAGTTTTCAGTTTTTTACTGTTAAGTATAGTGGTAGCTGTGGGTTTGTAATAAATGGTCATTATTATGTTTAGCTATGTCTCCTTTATACCAACTTTATAGAGAATTTTATCATAAAGGTATGTTGAATTATGTCAACTGCATTTTCTGTGTTTATTGAGAGGATCATGCAGTTTTATCCTTTTTGTTAATGGGCTATATCACTTTGATTGACTTGCATACATTGAACCATTATTGCACTCTTGTAATAAATCCCTCCTGTCCAAGATGTATGAGCCTTTTCATACCTTGTTGAAATCAGTTCATTAATATTTTGTTCAAGATTTTTGCATCTATAGTCATCAGAGATCTTGGCTTGGCATATTTTTTTGCAATATCTTTTTCTCGTGTTGGTAGTGGTGGTCCTATAGAATAAATTTTGGAGTATCCCCTCCTCTTCAAATATTTTTAATATTTTTAGAAGGATAGGCAACAGCTCTTCTTGATACTTTTGCTGAAGTTGTCCTGTGAATTCATCCTTTTTTTTGTTGTTGTTGTTGTTCATTCAGTTTCATTAGTGGCAATTCATCTGTTCCAATTATCTATTTCTTGCTGATCCAATCTTGGAAGATTGTATGCTTCTATCCGTTTCTTCCACATTGTTCATTTTGTTGGCATATAACTGTTTTATTCTGTTAAATATTTTATATCTCTAGATATTGGTTGTTATTTTCCCTTTTTCATTTTCTATTTTATTTGTGCCCTCTCTCTTTTCTTTCTTAATGAGCCTTGCTGAAAGTTTATCAGTTTCATTTATTTTTTAAAAAGATGACTCTTGGTTTTATTAGCCTTTTATATGCGTTTTTTTCTTTATTTCCTCTCTTAACTTTATTATTCCTTCCTTCTGTTGACTTTGCTCCTTGTTCTTTTTCTAATTCTTTTAAATTGTGGTCTAGGTTGTTTGCTTGAGATTTTTCTAATTTCTTGAGGTAGGTTTCTATCTCTACATGTTTCCCTCTTAGAAATACTTTTGCAGTATCCTATAGATTTTGGAAAGTTGCATTTTATTTTCATTTGTGTCATGGTATATTTGTATTTTTCGTTTGATTTCTTCATTGACACATTGGTTTCCTAGCAGCATGCTGTTTACTCTCAATGGTTTTGTGTTTTCCCATTCTTCTTTATGTAATTATTTTTTAGTTTGATACTGTTTTAGTTAGGGGGAAAAGTTTGAGATAATTTCTTTCCTCTTAAATTTATTGACGATTGTTTTGTGCCTTAGTATGTGATCTATTCCAGAGAATACACTATGTGCACTTTCAGAGAACATGCATTCTGCTAGTCTCGGTTAGAATGTCATGTCAATATCTAGTAAGTTCAACTACTTTAATGTGTCATTTAAAACCACCATTTCCTTACTGATTATGTATCTGGATGATCTGTCCTTTACTGAAAGGAAGGTGTTAAAATCCCCTACTAGTATTATATTATTGGTAATCTCTCCCTTTTTGCATTTTAATATTTGTTTTATATATTTAGGTGGTTCTGCATTAGGTACATATATATGCTGCTGCTGCTGCTGCTGCTAAGTCGCTTCAGTCGTGTCCAAATCTGTATGACCCCATAGACAGCAGCCCACCAGGCTCCTCCGTCCCTGGGATTCTCCAGGCAAGAACACTGGAGTGGGTTGCCATTTCCTTCTCCAGTGAATGAAAATGAAAGTGAAGTCGCTCAGTCGTGCTCGACTCTTTGTGACCCCATGGACTGCAGCCCACCAGGCTCCTCTGTCCATGGGATTTTCCAGGCAAGATATGCTAATGGATATTATGTCTTTTGTGCATGGGTACTCAGTTGCTCAGGCATGTCCAACTCTTTGTCTCCCTATTGTCTGTAGCCAGCCAGGCTCCTCTGTCCATCAGATTCTCCAGGTAAGAATACTGGAAGCAGATTTCCATTTCCTTCTCCAGGCGACCTTTCTGACACAGAGATCAAACCTGTGTTTCCTGCATTGGCAGGTGATTCTTTATCACTGCACCACCTGAGAAGCCCCTATATCTTCTTGGTCCCTTTATCATTGTACATGGTCTTCTTTGTCATTGCTAGATAGTCTATTTTAAGGTTTAATCTTTATGAGTATTGCTACCCCCACTTTATTGTTGTTTCTATTTGCATAAAATGTATTTTTATATATTCTTACTTTCTCTCTATGCTTGTCTTTGGATCTGAACTGAATGCCTTGTAAAGCAGTGTATATACGAGTCTTGTTCTTTTATCTCATTGTCACCTTACGTCTTTTAAATTGAAAAGATGTCATTTTACGTCATTAAATTGAAACATTTAATGCAGTAATATTTAAAAGTTTATGCACTTGTTGCCTTTTTGTTACTTGTTTTCTGGTTTTTCTGTAGCTTTGCTCTGTCCATTCTTTTCCTTTCTTTTCATCTTTTCACTTGTGGTTTGATGATTTTATTTAGTAGTGTGTCGTTGTTCCTTTCTTTCCTAGTTTTTGCATATCTATCGTAGGTTTTTGATTTATGTTTACCAGAGAGTCATTTACATTCTAACACATTTTAAAGAATCTACCTTTTTACCCTCCTCACTCACATTTTGTGTTCTTTGATGTCACGTTTGGCATTCTATGTTTGTCCCTTAATTATTTATCGTTACTATAGTTTATTTTTATAATTTTATCCTTTAATCTTTATATTAACTTATTTAAATGATTGACCCACAGCCTTTACTATATATTTGTCTTTGTGTATGTGTGTTAGTCACTCATTTGTGACCGATTTTTTGTGACCCCATGGACATATTGCCTTTACTAGTGGGATTTTTCCTTTTTATAAAGTCTTACTTCTTGTCGTATTATTATCTTTTCCTCTTAGAAAATACTCTTAAAGACTTCATTTAAGGTCCACTTAGCATTGATGAGAACTTTTAGTTCTTAATTGTCTGAAATGTTTATCTTCCCTTTAAGTTTGAATGGCAACCTTGCTGAGCAGAATATCCCAAGTTATAGGTTTTTCTATTACAGCACTTTTAAATATATCATGCCACTCCCTTCTGGTTCTGAAAGAAAAATCAGCTGATAGCCTTATGGGAGTTCCCTTGTGTGTGACTGTTTTTCTCTCGCTGCCTTTAAAATACTCTCGTTGTCTTTAACTTTTGCTATTTTAATATAATATGCCTCTGCGTGAGTCTTTTATTGGTTAAGCTTGTTGGACTCTCTTTCATCTCTGTATCTGGATTTCTATTTCCTTCTTCAGGTTCTGGATGTGATCAGCCATGATTTCATCAAATCTATTTCTGACCATTTTCTCTCTCTCTTTTTTCTGGAACCCCTATAATTTGAATTGATCCCAAGGTTAGGAAGATCTTCTGGAGAAGGAAACTGCAACCCACTCCAGTATTCTTGCCTGGTAAATTCCATGGACAGAGGAGCCTTGCAGGCTAAAATCCTTGGGATCACAAAGAGCCAGTCACAACTTAGTGACTAAACAGCAAGGCTAGACGTGTGTCAGAGGTCCCCTAAACTGCTCGCATTTATAAAGTTTGCTTTTACTTTTGCTTTCTCGTTGCTTTCAATTATTCTATCTTCCAGGTCACTATACATTCTTCTGTATCACCTAGTTACCTGTTAATTCTTTCTAGTGCATATTTATTCCATTTATTACCTATTCTTCAGTGCTCACTTGCTGTTTTTAGTTTTCAATTTCTTGATAAAATTCTGTTTTCATATATTCTTATCTCAATTTCAGATAACATTCTTATTACTAACGGTTTGAGCTCTTCATCTGTAAGCTTATATCTACACCATTCATTGTTTTTCAAGTGTTTTTCTTCTTCGTTGTGGGAAAGAAAGTCCTCTTTCTTCTCATTTCTTTAACTTCCTCTCTCTTTATGAAATTAGATGAAATAGTTAGCTGTTTTGACAACCTTCAAAGAGTTCTCCTTGTATGGGGGTATCCCTAAGCAGTGTCCCTGTGTGTTCCTGGGCTGGCTTTGGTTGGAGACCTGAATCTGACACGTACACAGGTTACATCTTCCCCAGGATATGCTGGTATCTAGCACATTGGTAAGAAGTGAAGCTGGAGATAGAGGGGCTAGAATCAGAGCCAAGTGTGAGCTGGGGCTTCTCCCGGGCTCAGCGGTCATCACTGCTGTAATTTGGGTGTGGTCAGGTCCCGAGCTGCTGGATCAGAAGCCCTGAGGTGTGGGTTCCAAGCTGATTTAATTGCCTCTAGGGTTGTGCTCTCTACCCCTTGGCAATGGCTATTTGCCCCAGAGGGGATCAGTGCTACAGCAAGTAGAGACACAGTGGGCACCTTGTGTGGGCTGGAGCATACACCAGGATGGTCCTAGGAAAACAGAGTTCCAGACAGCTTCTCATCTGTCATCTCTGTGAGTGCAACAGTGGGAACCTTTAGCCCAGTAACATGTAATGACAGGTCTGAACAGCCTGTATCCCCGCTAAGTATGCGCTCTCCTCATCAACAGCAGAGCTCTTCTAGAGCTAGAGGGGCAGGGATGCCCACTGGGATGTTCATGGGAAACAGGCCAAGGCCCGGGGCAACTTTGTCTACTCCCTCTACCTTCGGAAGAGGAGTAAGAAAGCCAGTGAGCACCCTCTTCACGAGCAGAGTTCAGGTTTCTCACAGCTCTACTATAAGTCCCACTGGTTTCACACCAGTCAAGGGGTCTCATAGCCCTGTTGCCAAACCCCAGGATTGTGGTGCCTCATATATGGCACCCTCTCACTCCCCAGGGAGGATCTCCAAGCTCATGATATCCCCTTCCTCTTCTGTGCCCCCTGCTAGGAGCTTGGGTCCCAACCTGATTGCTTCTCTCCCCCTCCTACCCTACTTGGCATGGATCTTTCTTTACAACCTTGGTTGTAGATGTACTTTTCTGCCAGTCTTCTATTTGTTTTCAATGAGGATTGCTGCAAATGTACATGTTTTTTTGATGTGTTAATAGGGGGAGATGAGCTCCATGTTTCCCTACTCTGCCATCTTAGTCTCTTTCCTCCTCCACTTCCTTTTACTAGACAAGAACCTGATGCCTGGGAAACAGGAAAGACTCATCCCCACAAGTCAGCCCCTTCTGAGCCCAGTTTTGTTGAGATGCAGTGGTGAGATGCAGTCTTACCAAAGGAAGCCCCCTGTTGGATAATGTGCCATTTTTTTTTCCCAAAAAAAACTAAAGACACAGTTGGATTACAACTCACGTTGCTTTATGTGACAGGATTCTGCTTTGTTTGTCCAAGCTGGCAAAGTTTCTCTGGGAGGACTGGGAAATCTCTGCAGCTTCAGCAGGAGGCCTGCTGTCAGAGGGAGGGTGGTAGGCAAGAGCCGCTGGTTGTCAGCCTGTGGGAATGCCTTCAGGTGGCCACTGCATCCTAAACACAGCCCTGGGAGAGCTGACATCTTCTGGAAGGGCTGCCAAAATATTCCCAAACAAATATGCGGGAGCCTTTATTAAGTAGCTTACAGTTCCTGCTTCAGCAAACTCAGCCCACCGCTGAGAAGATACCCATCATGCCTTTAAAGCGATCCAAAAAGGTTAGCCAAAGAAGAGAATGTTTGAGGGAATCTTCATTCCAGGGGAGAAGTCAACCTCTTCTGCAACCCCTATCTCAACTGGGAAACAAAGCTGGGAGAAACATGTAGTTGTGAGTCTGTGTGTGTGTGTGTGTGTGTGTGTGTGAATCCACATTCAACATATAATGCTGTTTTTTAATAATACTAATTTCCTTGATTTAGGAAGGAAAATCTAAATAGAATTAGCTTGTCAATATGAAAGCATTACTGGTTATAATTTATTTCAGAATTTCAAAAGGATTTGGGATAAGGAGTCATCCTTGGCCAATAATTTGCAATATTTTGTACCCAGTTAATGACCTTTTACATATGGACTTGAGCAGAGTCCATGAGTACAATATATTTCCAGTGTCCCAATGGGTCAGGCCTAATTGATATCATTAGAGCTCCAGTCCTTTCTCATATGCCCTTGGAGATGTCTGTGTTACCAAGAAAGCTGCTTTTGATTTATTTTGCTTTTCTTCTTCATTCTTTACCTCTTTTCTTTCTTCCTTTCTCAAGTTCTGCTCAAAGGGCAAACTTGTGAAGGTTAAAACCCACAATCCAACTGCAGGGTTGGAACATTCTGGCTTGCAAATCTGTTTCTAAAGTCAGGACATCTAACGAGATGCCCTTGGCACGTCTAACGGGTAGTGAGGGAATTTTTTTTTTAAGGGGGCTGTATATGTGTAAGACACACTAAAACATTTCAGTCATTTCTCAGATGTTTCTTGCTCCTGTTGGAAGAAAAGTATCTTCTGGCTCCAGCTGCAAAAACTTGAGGTCTCTAAATGATCTTATAAAACTTTTCTCTTTTAAGGTTCAAATTCTATGTCCCTTAGCTCTGATATAAGTTTTCATCCTCAGTCAAACTCATAATGAAACTTTTATAGTGATTGGTACAGTCTTTAGGTTTGACTTATTTTTATTCAAGCTAAAACAATGTGGTAAGTATGTTCAAACTGATTGTGGTAAGTAAACTTATGTGTTTTAGATTATTTTCAAATTTCTCCATCTGTCAAGAAGAGGGATTCTGAAAGCCATCAGCCAGAGATCATGAATTTCAGTGGATTCTGGCAGTTACCAATGTTCAATCATGCCATTTAATAGTACAGAGTCAATTGTGTATTTATTTCTAACAAATAGGTTGCATTGAAATATTAAATGCATCACATTGATGTTTGATTAAAGTAGATATGTGAAAAATATGCCATTCATTAGAATGTTATCCTTGAGATATTTTTGGGCACTTCTTGTCTTTATAGAGTTCAAGATAGATTACAGAACACTTTCACAAGCTTTTACTTAATTGATGCTCAATCTATGTAACATATGCAGAGAATTTCCATGTTAAATAAATAAATGGAGACTGATAATTAAAGAGGCCAAATAGTTTGCCTAGCTCCACACAGTTGAGCAAGAATAGAGACTAATGCTCATTCCACATTAACATTCTGTTTTTTGGAGGTATACCAAACACATAATGTGGCTTGCAAAACTGCAGTTTGTACAGGTCAGCAGCCCAGTCAAGGCTTTGTGTATATCGTTTCATGTTCTGCTAAATCAAACTACTATGGTAAGTTTCATTTGTGTGTTTCTTTCTTTCTTTTTTTCTAGGTTTTCTCCAACATTTTCCTCACTGCCTGAAGTATTCTTAATATATTAATATGTGTGTTATGGGGGGAAATAATTTTTTTTTTCATTCCTTAGTTAGCAAACAGTGCTCTTTACTGTAGGACTTCTCAAGGCCTTTATTATGCTAATAAACGTTGCCAATATTCCAAAGGCCCGCAGACTATGAAGAGTTTGTCTAACTTAAATAATCTTGAGAGGTAAGTTATTTGCCCAAGATCACGTGATCATGCAGCTTAATTAGTGATTCCACTATGCCGGCCTCTGGGTTCTCAGTTCAGAATCTATGCCATGCCATCAGTTCAGTTCAGTCGCTCAGTCGTATCCGACTCTTTGTGACCCCATGAATCGCAGCATACCAGGCCTCCCTGTCCATCGCCAACTCCCGGAGTTCACTCAGACTCACATCTATCGAGTCAGTGATGCCATCCAGCCATCTCATCCTCTGTTGTCCCCTTCTCCTCCTGCCACCAATCCCTCCCAGCATCAAAGTCTATTTCAACTCTTCGCATGAGGTGACCAAAGTACTGGAGTTTCAGCTTTAGCATCATTCCTTCCAAAGAAACCCCAGGGTTGATCTCCTTCAGAATGGACTGGTTGGATCTCCTTGCAGTCCAAGGGACTCTGAAGAGTCTTCTCCAACACCACAGCTCAAAAGCATCAGTTCTTCAGTGCTCAGCTTTCTTCACAGTCCAACTCTCACATCCATACATGACTACTGGAAAAACCATAGCCTTGACTAGACAGACCTTAGTCAGCAAAGTAATGTCTCTGCTTTTGAATATGCTATCTATGTTGGTCATAACTTTCCTTCCAAGGAGTAAGTGTCTTTTAATTTCATGGCTGAAATCACCATCTGCAGTGATATTGGAGCCCCTCAAAATAAGTCTGACACTGTTTCTCCATCTATTTCCCATGGAGTGATGGGACCGGATGCCATGATCTTCGTTTTCTGAGTGTTGAGCTTTAAGCCAACTTTTTCATTCTCCTCTTTTACTTTCATCAAGAGGCTTTTTAGTTCCTCTTTACTTTCTGCTATAAGGGTGGTATCATCTGCATATCTGAGGCTATTGATATTTCTCCTGGCAATTGACTCTGATTTCTCTAGCAGTCATCTGTCTGTTCACTTTGGTCAAAATATTATTTGAAAGTCAGGCAATCATAGAAAGAAAATGGCACTGAAAAGGAATTGAGATGCTGTAAAGAAATAGAGTTGCTTCCCAGCTTCCGTACTAGTTGGTAATTGAAAATGAGAGCCTTCTGAAGAGAGAGGGCTTAAGAACATATCTTTAACTTGATAGCAACTTCTTCAGAAGCAGGGTGTTAAGTGTTCTCCAAATCAGTAGCAATGACCAGCTCTAATTTTTCACAAACACATCATTATTCCATATAAAATAACATAATCTACAAGATTAAAACAGAAATAGACAAGCATACAACAATATCCTGTTCTCAAAGGGAAAAATTTTCTTTTACAACAGATATTTTAGAGAATATTTGTACCAAAGTCTTATAAATTGGCAGAGTCTGACCATTTATACGTTTCAAGAAGAGAAAGTAAATGAGAGAAATATCTGACACAGCAAGTGATCACAGGGCAGAAAATGTTACCTTCAAACTCACTATCCCTGACACTTTGGGGTTCCTTGGCTGAAGACCCTAATCCATTTTATGCAAATTAGAAAAAGATACATCGCCTGGGCTGAAACAACATTACAGATAAGGCATCTCTTCTTCCAGGAGAGCCCAGCCCTCTTTAGGGCTGAGAGCTTGGTGAGCTGAACTCAGGCTGGATTCTAGCCCCCCCTCCTCCTTAGGTGGGTGCCAAAGTGCAATGAACTGCGGAACAGAGGCACAAGGAGCACTTTCTACAAGGACTCACTCCTCCTCTTTCTTCTGCTTCTTTCAAACTATGTGTTATGCTCAGGCAGCAAACATAGCATGATTAGGGACCATTACCACCTGATACAATTTTATAGGCAAGGAGTAGACGCCCCCACCCTCCTTGGGTGCAGATCATACAGCTATAAATTTCTCTGGGAGCTTCCAATTTCTTTGCTATGATGCTACATTCCCCCTTTACCCCATTGATCCTGTTCTCTGGAATTCTCTTTCTTATTCATCAGCCTTCCCTCTCTCCAAGTTCGCTTTTGGCATAGGCACTCTGACCCTCATAACCCTGCACATATGTAAGGTACAAAGAACTCCCTGGCCATGATCAACAATCAATCAATCAATCCCAGAGGCAGCATTGAATTACCACGGTTTTATTCCCACCATCATTCTCCCTCGCCTTTATCCTTCCTCTCAAAGTGTAAAGAATCTTGATATTGTTGGGAAAACAGATGAATGGGTTCAGTTAGCAGAGATATAATACTCGTGGTATTTCTTTGGGAGATCTGAGGGCTAAAGTGCAAAGGAGCCCCTCTTTTAGGTCAAGGAGTGGCACATGAGCTATTTGCTTTAAAAGGTATTGTGAGAATTAATCAAAATGAAACACAGGTTTGCATTCTCTTGGGGAGAGGTTGGATCCAAAATGAGGTCGACCTGAGACTAAATCTTCGTTTGGTTGCAGACTGCATGGGAATGGACCAGATGCTTCATCTTGCCGCTCAGTTTCCTAAACTGAAAAATGGGATCGAGAGCGCCGCCCACTGGCTTTGTTATGGAAGGAAACCGACACCGAGTCTAGCGGGAGGATGTTAACTTCCTGGCCAGGCTCTCTCTCTCCCCTCTAGCTTCTCTCTGGCATTTCCTTTGTTTTGACCTTCCCTCTTGCCAGTGGCATCTCTCATCTTCGTCTGCCTTCTCTTCTTTCTGTTCTCCTACCTTCCCAGAAGAAGGTGTCATCTTTTTTCGACCTTGCTCTTTACAGGATTTTCTTTTGCAGGATGATGTCACAGCCTTTCCCCTCCTGTGAATAGAACCATTTTGATCAAGACAAAACCGCCATGGGATCCCAGGAAAGGTCGCCTGGAGCTGCCTTGTGTGGAACCAGCCCCACAAAGAGACCGCCCTTCATGAAGAACTTTTGAATTGAAAAGAACGTTTCTATTCATCATGGCATCTTTCCCACATAACAAGGGGGAAGTTGAAAGGCTCACACCTGAACTCAAGGAGCATCACACTCTACATATTTTGCTTCACTGTAACCCTAGAACAGTGAACCATTCCTCGAAAAAGGCTTTCATGGCCATTTCAAGAGAAATGCCTTGCAACTGATTAAGAAACTGACCCAGACATAAAGCAAAGAATGAGCTTTCTTGGGTGATTTGCCCCCTAGGGTTACTGTTCCTGGGTCAGTGAGAAGCCATGTATGTTTAATAACTTTATACAGATTAAGAGAAAATAGCATTCTACCCCACCCACCCCCATCTCCATTCAGTCCTCCTTAGGACCAATTCAGACCTTGCAGGTGAACAAATTTAGTGTTTTTTCATAGCATTAAAAGGTTTTCCTTTTCTAGCAATTAAAAATGTGTATTCCATAGACTGAATATCTGGACTTCATTATACAGATCTGTGAGAGGAATGAGAGAGACTGCGTCAACGCTGAGCTGGAAGGGAACACTATTTTTCATTCCTGTTTCTTCCTGTGTCCTACTTTCTTTTCTCTTTCTGCCCTAGACTCGTCTTTCATCTTGGCCCCACCTGATACTCTGAATTATGGTAAGCCCATCTGACAAAGCCCTGGCAAAGCACAACTGCCTTTCCAAGAATTAACATCTTCCTATGAGTTTCTATGTCAATTCAGAGTTAAATTGGTAAATCCCAGCATTTTTACTCAAAAGCTGTTGATTTAAATGTATTTATAGAGCAAACATCCACTGTCAGATAGTCACATGTACATACGCACACTTAACACCTCAACAACCCAAGCTGACCTGTCGGTAGAGATGGCTGCTCCATTTCATGAGTCTTCAATACATTAAAAGTGCTCTACACAAAGAAATAATGACTGTCAGCATCATAATAATTAGTACCTGTTAAAGGAAAGGAAAAAAAGACACTGCTACATTGTAACAACTTACTGAAATCAGCATATCCAATTTTCCAAGACTCAGTGCTGAGAAAAAAATCCCACCCTAGATTGCCCAGTGATATTGACAAATGGCTTTTAGATTTCCTATAAGAGGGAAACAGTCTTCTCTGGGATTCCTAAAGGGAGATGAGCTAGAAAGTAGACTACCCCAGATTTTAATAATTTACTTCCTAGGTTTGAGGTTTGACTTTCCTTTTCTAGTTTAATATGGTTGTTTGATTCTGCTTTTGAATTCAGAATAAAATGCACTCATCTGTCAGGATTAAGCCATATTCTTTCTCTTTCTGTGTAGATGTTCATTTCAGTCCATCCCTGAAGACTCTGCAAGCTTTACTTCTCTAATATGTTTACTATGATGTAGGTATCCTACTTTCATTTTTCACTTACAGAAAACAGCATTCAGTATTTTCTACATTTGTAAATGTAGAGAATGATTTAACGGAGAAGCCAGGCTTGATTCCCTAGACTCTACCTCTGTTCTCCCTTTTGGTTCACAATGAAGTTTTATAAAATAAAAAATGTATTAAAATAATATACTTAGTAGATAGTGAACATAGTCACAGAATCCTAACTGCACAATTTAAATTGACAGCAGTGAGATTTCTTTATATACAAGAGTCAAGGAAAATTACCAAATTGGACCCAGGGTAAGTTCAGGGCATTAACATTCAGAAACACTTTGATATTTGCAGCAGAAATGGACTAAGGACCTCTTAGTTTACCACATAAACTCATCTCTCTTTTCTCTTGATTTCAAAATAAGGAGCTCAGTGTCTTTGCTTCATCTTGCAGGGCTTATTAGCTGGCTAATGGACCATCTTTGCATGGTTTCATTTTTCTCTATTTCATTCAATGCACAAGATTTCTGTATTGCCAGTTGCTCTCTGGAGAACATCAGTTTCTGAGGTTTTTCCTTCAAAAACACAAAAGTATTTATGTCTCTTCTCTGTTTGCCAAGAATTGCGTAACCTTCAGTCCCCTAGTCACTGATTATGCCTAGCCCACTAAAACAGACCCTGCACTCGGCATCTGTTCTACCTGTATTCTCAGCTAAGTGTCAAGGGCCAGTGGGACACTGTGTAGCTGAAGCCACAGGTCTCTGTGGTCTGCACTGACGGCTTTCTCTGTCTTGTTGAAGCACAGGGCATCCCTTCTCCCATTTGAATGGAAACCTTCACCTGAAAGTCGTCTTCTCGCTGTCTCTTCAGAGCTTCACTGACACCCGGAGCCATGCCATATTCCGTCGAATGTGTATCTGAAGCAATCAATGGGAGAGACAGAGCGGCCTTCTCTCTCTTTTATAATCGTCCATGATAATTAAGTTCATTATGATTTCATACACAGGAATCTAGAATATTCTGAGAACTTCTCAAAAAATGCTTTTAAATGAAAATGGCAAGATCATTGAGAACCAGTGTGTGTGTGTGTGTGTGTGTGTGTGTGTGTGTGTGTGTGTGTGAGAGAGAGAGAGAGAGAGATTTACTTACCAGCAGCCATTTCTGAGAACATATGATTTTGACCAGGCATATTGGTAAGCAGCACATGGAAATATGTGAATCATGGCCCTGAACTCCAGGACTTTAGAATTAGTTTGTAGTTAGGAATCCTGCCTACAACAAGTTATTTTCCTGGTTGCAAGCTAATGAGTAATATGTCACCCAAATTCAGGTAAACACAATTTTGTCAGAGGTCAAAAAGAATGTATAGCTATTTCTTGGGAAATGACTCATTGCCTTCTCAAGGCAAATAGGAATAAGGCCAAAGTTAGAAAAAAATGGAGTATATAAAGCTCCAGTCTTAAAGGCATTGAATAGTAGAAAGATTACTGAGTTAGGTACCTGAGTTAGAAATTCTGATCTCTTCCTGTCGTGGAGCAAATGCATGTATTCAATGAGTAAGAGAAGAAAAGTCTCTCTCTTTCTCTCTCTCTCTCTCTCTATATATATGTATGTATATAAATATTATATAAAATTATGTTATTTAAATAATTGTATAAAATAGAGTGATTTATAAATATTAAAATATTAGCTATTATCATAGAACTTTTGGAAACTTGAATGCCTGAAGAAAACTCCTAAATCAGCTGGAGTTTTCTTCACTACCTATTGATAAGCAAGCAAACAAAACACAAGATGCTGGAAACTAGTAGCTAACAGCTGGGCTGTGTGTCAGTAATAATTAAACAAGGTCACTATGAGACTGTGATGCAATTTGACAAAGCAAGGTCACTTTAATTATGCCTGAATATATGGCAAAGTCAAGGATATCATACAGCCACAAAAATAATCAAATATCTTCTTCTATTGGTTAATACCAGTGACAAGGAAAGAAACATAGCTTCATTTCTTCCATCTGCTAATAAAATCCATTAAAATATTCAATGGCCTAATGACCCTGTTTCAAGAGAGCATGCAAGATCAAGACCCTCACTTTCCTAAGCCCTTTCCAATATCCAACAGAAGCATAGACCTTATAAAAAGCCTAGCTCAACACCCCCCAATATGAATGTGCTTCTCTGTGCTGCAAAGAGTTAATATAACTTGGACTACAGATATATTCCCTGTGCCTTTGGCTGAGACATTAAAAAAATACACAGTATATATAACTTTTTAAACAAAATAAGGCTCATGCTTAAAACTATTTTTAAAAAATTCTCATTTTATCATTCTTTGTACAGATTTTTTTAGCATTCTCTCATACATATGCTATTCACTTTGAAAATATATACAATGTAAGTATTATACAAAATTGTTATGCTTGCCAATTTATAAAGTATGCTATGAAGTTTTCTACTTTTTCTCTCCAGCTTTATTGAGACATATAGACATATAGCTTAGTTACAGTGTACAATGCAGTGGTCTGATACATCTACAATTGTCCCTTGGTATTCTCAGGGGACTGGTTTAAGGACCCACTAAAGACACCAAAATTCAAGGATACTCCATCCCTTATACCAGCCACCTTGTTGGCTCAGACAGTAAAGAATCTGCCTGCAATGCAGGAGACCTGGGTTGATCCCTGAATTGGGAAGATTCCCTGGGAAAGGGAACAGCTGCAGTATTCTTGCCTGGAGAATTCCATGGACAGAGGAGCCTGAAGGGCTTCAGTCCATGGGTCCGCAAAGAGCCCTTATATAAAATGACACATTGTTTGCATATAACTTAAGAACATTCCCCCTTATACTCTAAATCACCTCTAGATTGAATATAATAATGAAAAATATCTAAATGCTATGTAAATAGTTGCAAATACAAATGCAAAGCTATGTAAATAGTTGCCTATGTGTGGCAAATTCAAATTTTGCTTTTTGAACCTTTCTGGAATTATTTTTGATTTTTGGTTGATTGAATCATGAATGCAGAACCACAAAGGATTGAATGTATATATTGTATATATATGTCAAAAGAGTCAGACACGACTGAGCGACTGAACTGAACTGATATATCTATTCTGCGGAATGATAACCTCCATTTCCTATATTATTATCATTTATATGTGTGTGGTGATAATATTTAAGATTACCCTTTTAAAAACTTTCAGTATATAATGTAGCACTATTAATTATAGTCCTCAAGCTATGCATTTAAATCTAGAATTTACTTATTGCTGGAAATGTGTACCCTTTGACCAATGTCTCTCCAATCCCCCCACCCTCCCACCTCCTGACAACCATCAATCTACTCTATTTCTATGAGTTTTTTTTTTTAAGAGTCCACAAGTAAGTGGAAACATGCAGCATCACAAAATTTTCTTAAAATAGTTTTATTCATGCAACAACTCTGTAAGGTAAATATATATATATATATATATAAAACTACACAAGTAGTTTTCTCATTTAAAAATGAGAAACTTAAAATGCAGTTTAAAAAATTACAGCATACCAGCAACTGATAAGGACTGGACTTCATTCAATGTAATTTAGTGTTGTTGATGCCATTCAATCAAACTTTTCTCCTTACTTTAAAATTCTTGAGGATCTAGCTTGTCTTTTTGTACACAATATGTATTAACATCTTTGTTATATTATTATAGCTTTATTGGTGGCTCATAAATCTGGTATTTCATAAACCTGATCATTCCTTTGCAAAGGTTTAAGATCTCAAGTGTGGCAATATGATTGGTTGCATTACGTGAGCAGTGTAGAGGTTAAGAAAATAGACTTGGGTGTCTAACAGCTCAGGTTAGAATCCTGGTTCCACTAAGGCTTGGCTGGCCTTAGACATTTTTTAAAAACATATTTGTGCCTTAGTTCTTCATATATAAGAATAGAGTTAGTGGCATTTTTTTACAAGATTGCTGCTATATTAATTAATTTTAAAATATATATCTGTTTAATATAGTAAAATTTTCCATTTGGGGCAGAAAATTCTATTTCAGAAGTCATTGTAAATTGTCTCATAGCTAATCACCAGTTCAGTCTAGTAGTTCAAACATTATTCCTGGAATTCTGCATCCCATGTGTATCACATTTACTGAGTGACTCAGCTGCCTCTCAGGTTCATATCTCCATCCAAAAAAGGAACATAAATGTCCACTTGCCAAGGGCAAAAGTTACATTATTTCTGAGACCTTAGATCCTGTAACAGTGAAGTGAGTAAATATATTAGTCTCTCAGTAGTGTCCAGCCCTTTGTGATCCCATGGACTAGAATCTGCCAAGCTCCTTTGTCCTTGGGATTTTCCAGGCAAGAATACAACAGTGGGTAGCCATTCTCCTCCAGAAGATCTGAACCCAGAGATCAAACCCAGGTCTCCTGCATTGCAAGCAAAATCTTAATCTTCTCAGCCACCAGAGAAGCCCCAGCTCCTCTACGAGTCCTGAATGAAACTGTCTAAATAAAGGAGTCCAAGATGAGTCCCAGCGTTCTTCCGCTGTGGGTACAGTCCTGGGATGCACTCACAAATTAAGATAAATAGAGAAAAATAAATGACAACAAATCATTTTTCAGGCTCAAGCAGTGTTCTAGTGCTTGCTGGAGGAATACATTGGCACAAACATTGGGCTCACTGCTGATTTCAACATTTATTATTTTTAATTAATGAACTTTAAACATATTAGAATTATGTTTCACAATGCAGGCCCTATTTTCAATGTCACATTAAAAGAACTATTTGAAGAATATGAGTCTTAGGAAATAATAACACTTATGTATTAAGTTAATCCTAAAAGCCAATCCTCACCTTGAGGTATGCTCGTTAAATATAGTTCAGAGAAATAAAGAAAGTTCAGTGTTATTTGTGGTACTCTATATAATTGACCTCGATTTATATGAAACAAGAGAGTCAGTTTTCTTTTTTTTAATGTGTGTTACTACCTGTAAAACATCCTATGTGGGATTTTAAAATAAAATATTAAAGGGAAAATCAAGGAAAATGTAAAAATAGGTTCATTTAAAGGATGATGACAAATTGCACAATCATGATGGTAAATTTCATTTATTTACGTTACCAAACAGGTTTTGTCTCTGACCCCCAAAGCCTACAATACCTTCATTTCCAACCTCCATGTCCAGGGCAGGTACACAGTGTGCAAGCGAAGACCAGTTCTGATGGAGGGTGAGAGCCATACACTGTATGTGCTGGTGTTGTATTTTGATGGTCATAATGTGCACAGTATAGCGGAGAAGGCAGTGGCACCCCACTCCAGAACGCTTGCCTGGAAAATCCCATGGACAGAGGAGCCTGGTGGGCTGCAGTTAATGGGGTCACTAAGAGTCGGGCACGACTGAGCGACTTCACTTTCACTTTTTACTTTCATGCATTGGAGAAAGAAATGGCAACCCACTCCAGTGTTCTTGCCTGGAGAATCCCAGGGTCAGGGGGGCCTGGCGGGCTGCCGTCTATGGGGTCGCACAGAGTCGGACACGACTGAAGCGACTTAGCTGCAGCAGCAGCAGCATGGTATATATATATATATTTATATACATGTTTGTGTGTATGCATATATATATATATAATGTATTTTTAAGTTGTGTATATAATGTGAGCTTTATAAATTTGAAAACTGAAACAATGACTTGGCCAATGTCATGTACCTAGAAAGTCATAGGACTTGACATTTCAATGCCCAGAAACAGGAATTACTTACCGTAAATACAGCATTATTTCCAATAATCCTGGAAAACTTGATTGCATTATTCATGTAAATAAAAGAATTTTATAATTAGAATAACCAGTTAAATAGTTTATTAAATTTCTATTGAGGCTATTAAATATAGCCAGGGTGTTCATCCAAAGCTTTTTTTTTTCCCCTTTTGCATTGTCTGACAGAAATGAAAATATTTCCCTTACTCTATTCCCTTCTGCCTTGAATAGAGCAAAGCCTTTTGCCTGGAAAACAGTTTGCCTAAGAAGGCAGTCTTCTGAGGCCAAACTTTGCCGAAGGCCCTGAAAGAGTGAGGCCTCTTTATTTTATATTTAAGAAATTACTATTATAAATGCAATACTACAAGTCCTCAATTTAACCATTAGCCCTTTCTCTCATTTTACTCAAAGGAAATAATTTCTGTGAGCAAAGTACTTTAGTGAATCCTGTTTATTTGGAGACTATTTTTCAAGACTATACACTCTGAAAAGAAACCAGTTTATGAAGAGTAAATATTTTTAAAACTATGAAATACAAGAATCGTGAGAAATGAAGAAGTCTGGTGACCTACATGTCCTACCTCACTGGGGAACATGGGGCGCATCACCGTGCAAGGACGATGGGGGGTGTGGATGTGCCAAGGAACCCATGGATTGTGGGGCCACCAGAAGTCAGGAGACAGGGGTGGAACACATTCTCCTCAAAGCCTCTAGGAGGAACCAACCTGCCCACACCTTGATCCTGAACTTCTAGCCTCCTAAGCTGGGAGAGAATATATTTCTGTTGCTTTAGGTCACCACGTTTGTGGTACTTTTGTGCAGTGGCCCTGGGAAACTAATGTACTAAATAAGCTCACTTAAGACGTCAATTTTTTTCCTTATTC
Source organism: Madoqua kirkii (assembly GCA_006408675.1). NCBI lineage: Eukaryota > Metazoa > Chordata > Mammalia > Artiodactyla > Bovidae > Madoqua > Madoqua kirkii. The sequence continues at coordinate 2,748 of SJYC01068136.1, read as the reverse complement.
TTTGTGGGAACAATCTTGAAAACTGAAAATATCAATGGTCTTCAATTTCTTATTTGTCTCTAATAACTAAAATCTAATAGACTACATTACTGTTCTTGATTCCATATAATAATGTCTTTTATTAAATATGGTTGAAGTATAATTTGTACACTTAGACAAGCCACATTTCCATTTTCTAAGTCTTGATGTCACTTAGGAATTTGGAAATTATCAAGAAATCAATTAAAGCACAGGTTTACACATTTGGAATGATAATTCGTAGAGCAATGGAATTTAATACAAAATATCCAGTTTCCATACTTAACACTGTTTTAAAGACTGGTAGCCAACTCAGCTGAGGGGATTTCTGCACTGTGTAGCTGTGATACTGGGGGACTTGGGAGACAGTAGAACCCTCCTATGGGAATGGAAATATGTGCTCCCCAATTTTAGCCATGAGAACTTGAATAAGTTAATTACCTCTCTATGCCTCAATTCCCATTTTCATAAATATGGAAATAATAGCTGTCTCATTGGACAGTGTGGTTTAAATGAGTAAGAACATGTAAATCACTTAAGGACAGTGTCCAGCATGGATTAAGCTTTGATATTTAATATTATTGGAGTGATGATATAATATACTTTCAACTGTAAAAGTGGATGAAACTGCTTTAATTAACCTGGATGATATAATCTAAATGTCTGTTGTAAACTGAAGCACAGGATAAAGGAAATGTTAATAGTTCTATGAGCTTTCCTGGTGGTTCAGTTGATCAAGAATCTACCTGCAAAGCAGGAGACCCCGGTTCAATAAGATCCCCTGAAGAAGGGAATGACAACCCACTGCAGTACCCTTGCCTGGAGAATATCATGGAAAGAGAAGCCTGGCAGGCTATAGTCCATGAATCACAGAGTCGAAAACGACTGAACAATTTTCACAAAACAAAATCATGGCCTCAAAAAGTTCATCACAAAGGGCCTAATATAATTTTGAATAATTTTTAATGAACTTACCTAGAAAGTCCTTGTGGATTTCCAAGTCTACAGTTGCTTCTATAATTCTGAAATCTAAACAACTCTGAACCTGAAAAGTCATGAAAGCTTGTTTATTACTTTCTTTTGTTTTTCATAAAACTTTGAAACTGTGAACTTAACTTGGCAACTTTTTGTCTTTATATTCCGTGACCTGAAATATTAATGTATTTAACACAAGGGACAGTAAAGTTTAGATGTACCATTTTTCCTTTTTAAAATCAGAAATACTCTAAATTCAAAACATACCTTTCTGCAAAGCTTTCTGCTAAGAAAATGCAGATTTGTGTTTATTTAAACTCACCAAATGTTGTTAAAATTCTATTCCACATATTGACCAATTTATTAGATGCTTTAACATGCAATCATAGATATAGGCCATGTGTGTCAGATAAAGAGTAATACTGGAGGAGAGAAACACATAAGCTTTTATCTGTGATATAAAGCACATTGTCTAGTTGTTCAGTAGAAACACAAACTCTAAAGTTTGGCCATGAGAACTTATCAGGGAGGGCTACTGGAAAGAGAAGACATTTGACCCAAGGTTTGAAAGGTGACTCAGATTTTATTAAACAAAAAAGTAGAAGAGGGTACTTTTGATGTCAAGGATTATAACATATTTGACATGTTCAAGGCCTGCCAAGTGGAGTGACCAAAGTGAAGAATGATGACAGGAGGCAGTAAAATCTACTGAAAAGTTAAATTTCTGCTGCCCAAGGAGAGAAATATTTTAACTCTTTAAAAAGATAATTCTTTCCCCTGTTATTGAGGAATGAAAAAGACAGTTTTAGGTAGACATCCTGCATGATATATTTCTTTTCCAATAAAATTGTGTTTTCTGAAAGACAGAACATAGCATTTCTGATCTGATATTTTGAGATCAAAGAGAGAGTTAACAAATAGACAGAACTTCAAAGCCTGTGGGCAATGTCACTTTATGGAAGATATGGGATATTGAATATAGAGCTTTGTCCCTCAGGATGGCGAGATGGTAGAGTAATGAAGTCATCTGCTGCTGTGATCAGTGTAACTCAGTCTTTGAAGACCAGGGCATAGCTTTCTGTTTCTCTAAAGATTAGAGTATCCCTCTCCTAGCTGTGAGCATGGTGTGTAGAACAGGAGGTGATTTTTCTATTCTACTGGGGAAATCTGGACGTGGGCAGGCCAGGTAACCTTACCATCACAGGTGCCAGTGTCTCATAGAGTGTAAGCTGAGTGGAGGAGGGAAAGTAAGACACTTTATGTATTAGTTGAACTAAAACCATTACAGTATACTGACACATATATATGGAATTTAGAAATAGAGTATGATGGCCCTGTAAGTGAGACAACATAAGAGACACAGAGGTATAGAACGGACTTTTGGCTTCTGAGGGAGAGGGAGAGGGTGGGATGATTGAGGAGATTGGCACTGAAACATGTATACAATTATGTAAGAAATGAAGCACTAGTCTATGTTCAAAGCAGGATACAGGATGCTTGAGGCTGGTGTACGGGATGATCCAGGGAGATGGTGTGGGGTGGGAGGTGGTGGTGGGGGCTTCAGCTTTGGGAGATCGTGTACATCTGTGGCTGATTCATGTCAGTGTATGGTAAAACCAATGTAGGATTGTGAAACGAAATAAAGTATTAAATTAAAAAAAAAAAGTGGCCTATAACCATGTTGGCTCACCGGCCCAGTGCTACCAGGGTCAGCAGTATCATTGTTTACAGAACATAAAGTATGAGGCAGTGAGA
>SJYC01068132.1:0-19871 GCA_006408675.1 Madoqua kirkii | reverse complement strand
AACCAGTCTGTTGTTCCATGTCCAGTTCTAACTGTTGCTTCCTGACCTGCATAAAGATTTCTCAAGAGGCAAGTTAGGTGGTCTGGTATTTCCATCTCTTTCAGAATTTTCCACAGTTTATTATGATCCACACAGTTAAAAGCTATGGCATAGTCAATACACCAGAAATGGATGTTTTTCTGGAACTCTCTTGCTTACTTGATGATCCAGCAGATGTTGGCAATTTTCCGAAGCCTGGCTTGGAGAATTTTGAACATTACTTTACTAGTATGTGAGTAGGTGTCATCTAAAAAATGTTTGTGAAGGGTGGACCCCAGCCCTTGCTTCTAAATAACTGCAGGAGTCTAAAAGTCCCCAGCAGGGGTAGTTTCGGTTCTGAACATGCCCTGACGTACAAGGACAAGGCTACAACTGAGCTGTCAGTCAGTAATATCATCATTAGACCTTCTGGGGAGATGTACTGTTCAAGAGTGTATATTTCAGGCAAAAGAAAAGTAAGGGAGGATGCCTATGTAGTTATGTTTGGTTCACCAGTGTCCCAACACTAAGTACGCCTGAATAATTGCTAGGGGAAGATTAACTTGTGGAAATAGTGTGCCTGCCAGCACCACCTGATCCTGTCCTATACAATAGGTCCTTGTGGGTTATCTATTTTATATACAGCAGTATGTATCTGTTAAACTATTTTATATACAGTAGTATGTTAAATCCAAACTCCTAATTTATCCCTCCCTTCTGACACCAACTTTTTTGAAGAAAGTTACTAACTTCTCAGAAAAAAAAAGATCCAGTTGATATCTCCCATAACTCCCTGCGTATTCATATAAACCTTTCTGAATTACCTCTGATTTTCTCATATTTCCCTTTTTTGTACATAGACTTTTCCAGAATGGGGCTTCCTTGGTGGCTCAGATGGTAAAGAATCTGTCTGCAATGCAGGAGACCCAGGTTCAATTCTTGGGTCAGGAAGATTGCCTGGAGAAGGGACTGACTACCCACTCCAGTATTCTTGCCTGGAGAATTCCATGGACAGAGGAGTCTGATGGCCTACAGATGGGGTCACAAAGAGTCAGATACAACTGAGTATTTTCCAGATGCCTTTCCACTAATTATCTTATGTTCAACTTTTAATGATCCTTCAAGATTTTGCTCAAATATGACCTCCTGTTTGATTCTTTCCCCCATCTACTGAACAAGAAACACTGCCTCTGTGCTTCTTCCATAGCACAGAGGCAGACAGGAAAGAGTAAGCAAAAACACAAAGGTGAAAAAAAACAACCAAAAGTGTTGTGTGTATGCACAGGAAAAAATGGTTCTTTTTGGCTGAAACATAAGGAGTCATGCAGTGATAAAAGATAATGCTGGCAAGGTTAATAGCATCACTATCACAAAGCTTGTTTCATGTTATGTTGAATTTGGCTTATTCACTCATTCAATAACTTCTAAACAGTGACTTGATATATCAATAGTAAATTTGTTTAAGGGTGTAAAGAAGAGCAGAAGTATATGAAATCTAATTCAAAGTGAAAAATATTAAGAAAATAAATATTTGAGAACTAGTTATTAGGTAGCCCTAAGAGAAGGAAGGGCTTTCCTTGTGGCTCAGCTGGTCAAGAATCCGCCTGCAGTGCAGGAGACCTGGGCTTGATCCCTGGGTTGGGAAGATCCCCTGGAGAAGAGAAAGGCTCCCCACTCCAGTATTCTGGCTTGGAGGATTCCATGGACCATATAGTCCATGTGGTTGCAAAGAGTCAGACAGGACTGTGTGACTTTCACTTTTAAGAGAAGGATCAAGAGAAAAATCAAGTATGATCCTTCAGGAGGTTTTAACTTAAATGATAGTAGCTCTTGGCATCCCAGAGTTAAGTTAGGAAAAGAAGGAAGAGCTGATTTTGAGAAAGTGACATGATAAGTTTGGGGGCGCTGAAACTGAGGTCTATCTCAGGAAGAAATCCAGGCCTGAGGAACTGCATAGGTCTAAAGATGTTGAAGGGAAGAGCTTAGACTACTGCGATAGACTTGGGAGAAATCAGCATATATTGTAGATGGTCACTGGATACTTAAAAATGGATAAAGTTAACTTGATAAATGGATGGGTGTAAAAAGCAGTGGAATAAACCAAGAACTCTGTGCTTTTGTGCTCAGTTGCCTCAGTCATGTCCCACTCTTTGCAGCCCTATGGACTGTAGCCCTCCAGGCTCCTCTGTCCATGGAATTCTACAGGCAAGAATGCTGGAGTGGGTTGCCATTTCCTACTCCAGAGAACACTAATGTTTCAGGCTAACACACAAAGGTGGAATAGAGAAAGGTTTGCAAATATGATGCAAATGGTAGAAGCAGAAACTCAAGATATCTGGAAAGTTATTTAAAATGTTAATTACACTTAACTGTACTAAAGCATAAAATACAAAGTGTTGCAATACTAGTGTCTTCCTAAGTGCTTTTCCCATTGCCATATCCCAAGTGCCTAGGTCAAAACCAGTAAGCTCGCAATATTTATTAGAGGGTCACTGATGACCTTAGGAATGAAAATTTCAATATAGCAGTGAGGTCAAATGCCAGATGGTGAAGCAGTAAAGGCTCTAGTAGTATAGACTCTTTTTTCAAGAATTTTAGATGGTAATTGGAAGAGAGAGACATTGAGAGGGCTTGACATAAATTAAGCATTTTTATTTTAGGGAGGGAGAGCTTTGGAATTATTTATAGTCAGAGATAATTTAAAGATTCTGGATCAAGAGAGCTTGAGTACAGGAGGGCAGTCACTGAAGAAAAGGCAGAGAATAAAATCAAGAGCTCAAACAAGTGAGTTTTTAATAGGGAGAGAAAAACACTTCATCATTTGAGAAGACAAAAGCGAAGGACATGGCAAAGGACAAATTTGTTGGTGGGTGAATGCAGTACAAATGGAGCATGTTTTTGAGGGCCTTTCTCTTTTCAATAAAGAGGCCAAGTAAAGGGGGAATGAAATCAAGAAGTGGAAAAGCTTTGTGCAAGAATTTGGAGGAGCTGACCAATAAGTGGGAATGTTAGTGAGACCAGCTGACATCCAAGACCATATGTTTAGAGCGTTCTAAGCTGCAGAGTGGAAACTTTGTTTTAATAACCCAGTGCAAGCCAGGGAAAGTACATAAAGGCATACTTTAACAACACTCCTTATTTGAAAGCTCATTGCATTGGACATCAAAGGAAGGGTAGACAGAGATAGAGGGTGCTGACCAGGTATGTGGCCTAGACAGAGATATTTTCCAAGAGCAAAAATAGAGATAAAACTTGCTGAAGTCAGTGAAAAAAATTAGTGGAAATAAGGTTATGAGAAATGACATTCATCTCTTATCCACATTTCAACAATTGACCATTGAAAATTTGAAGGTCTGAGATGAATGTGCTGTAGGAGATAACAGAATTTAATGTGGCCTGATGGAGCCGAGAGGAGGGGAAAGTAACATAAAATGGTGGTGGGTGTATTTGGAGTTATTAGGAAGCCCAATAAATAAGTAAATCATCGGGCAACTGACAGACACACCTACATGGTTATGTTTTCTAATTTGGTGGCTATTGAGATACGTCAATCTGTTTGAACAACTACATCTAGGAGGGTGATTAGAGGGCTAAATTTGGGTGAAGAACAAAATAGCTAGTTTTCTTTAGAAAACCAGAAGTGAGTTTCTAGCCCTTTTGTACTCACATGTGGATACAAAACATTTAGTGATGTGATCTGAGTATTACTAGCCAACATCAGGAGAGCACTTGTCTCTAAGTAGAATTTTACCCCAAATAGAGATCACATAACCTTATTAGTAATCTTCATGTCCATTTGTAGACCTTGCCCAGCATAGGTGCATTTAAGAAAATGGTGCCTCTTTACATGAAGATATAATCCAATCCCTATTGTTTTTAATACTTTTGCACAATGACAGCAGCTTTAGTTGTTCCTCTTGGTTTTATCTTTCTGAAGCAATTTCTTAATACATGGAACAGCCTTTTAGCTTTAGGAACACTTCCAGGCTTGTTCCTCAGGTACTAGGGTCTATGAAGCATTCAAAATTAGTCTGTGATGGGAGCTATTTTAGCCTCATCAGATGTGCCCTCGGATTTTACTCAACATTTTTTTCCTTTTGAAAAACACTGGCCATAAAAATGTTTAATTGGCCAGAAGTCTCTCTGGAGGCTCAGTGTTTTATTAACTCCAGGAGACATCAGAGACGTTTTAAGAGCTAAATCTAACCTGAGGAATGCTAACATTTTGTGAGATTAGAAACCTAGCCTGTTAAAGCAGTTTGCCAAGACATATGTTTATAGGTTTTACTTGATTGGGCTGCATCTTCTCCTATAGGTAAGTCATTTCCCCCTCTCATATGAGCAACATGAAAATGTAAATAATTAGGACTAGAGAGAGACCTCAGCCCATGGTTTCTCAGAAATCAACTGATGAGTTTTGTGCTCTACTTGCCATTTTATCTTAAGGATGGCCTGAAATCTAAAGCTGTCTTTAATGTCAGCTGCATGTGAGGGTCTCTGCGGAAAGGTGATCAAAAGGACTTTCCTGGCTTAGGCGCCCTTTGTCTCCAAGGAAGGTGATCCACAGCATCTGGAGACGATGGGACGCATGATTAACATCACCACAGAGAATGATTAATATCTTCTTAAAGCACCTACTTCCAGATTATCCATCATTTCATTAGAGTGAAAAAAGTTCCCTGTGAAAAGGGGCTGGCCCTCTGAACCATGAATAACTCACCCACCCCTTGACATGTTTACTAATTGAGTAGCAGAGCAGGCTTAATACTTTAATACATTTATACTAAGCAAATTATGACTTTTTTTTTTCGATGCTCAGGGTGAGTTCAGGATTGTAGTGAAATAACAAAGTGCTTTTGTTTGGCAATTAAAGGTCATTTTATGATTAATACTAAACTTAACCCTTATTCTTGACAGAAAGCATTAATTTTTTTGTCATAAACCATTGACCAGATTTCTTGTGAGGGATTTTTGCTATGCAGTATTGGTTAATTTGCACTGTAGATGTGACATTTAAAAGATTCCTCATTAACCAAGGCCTTTGAAAGCATTTAGTTTTTACGTGCATCCTGAGTCTATGAATTTATTTAGCGTTTTACTTAAAAAGAGATTATGTATTCAGGAGAAGAAAGTAGAAGAATGATGTCAGATTTTCTTTGTTTTCTTCATTTCCGATATAGCATGAAATATCTCCTTAACAAAACGGTGATGGCTCCATATACTGAACCCCTCCTAGAGTCCTAAATGTATAATATTAAACTATACTGAAAGCCATTTTAATACATGTGAGTTATTTAGATAGAAGATCAAGGAAATCATTTGCAAAAGTCAAATAATGGGTCCCTTTTTATTAACTAGCCTTAAAGTATCTATTTTTGTTTCTGTTTTAGTAACTCAGATAATAGGCCTTTCCACCTAACTTAATTATGTAAAGTCCTGCAAAAATGTTAAATTTGTCTTTGGGAACCATGCACATCTTGCCCCATCAAAATATTAGGGGATGATTTAAGATTTACTTTTCAACCAGGGCTTCCCTGGTGGATCAGACAGTAAAGAATAGGCCTGCAGTGCAGGAGACCCAGGTTCAATTCCTGGATCAGGAAGATCCTCTGGAGAAGGGAATGGCTTCCCACTCCAGCATTCTTGCCTGGAGAATCCCACAGACAGATAAGTATAGTGTGCTACAGTCAATGGTATCACAAAGAGTTGGATACAACTGAGCAGCTAACACACTTTTCAACCAGTACTTCTGGGTCATAAGAACACATTAAGCAAGCAGAGCAATGTCTTTAGAAACATACTTTGAGGAGCTTCAGAAACCAGTCAGTCTGGGCACCTTATGTTATCAGTGCCTAAAGATAAGACGAGAAACTAAGGTAACTTTAGGCATCAGAGAAAGGGTTTAGGCTAAAGTTGTTTCACCCATCAGCTGTGTAACTTTGAGTCTGTCACTTCTAGGCTCTTCCGACATTCATAAACGAAAAGCCCAGGTTAAATCATCACTTGGTTAAGAAGACAGATTCACTTAACGATCTTGATAATGTTTCTGTAAACTTCTCGTATGAAATATTACATAATAATAAATAAATTCTCCCTATAAGCCCCAAAGTGATCATTCATTTTTATATCATGTTGAAAAAGCATTGTCTTCATCTGTGTGGTGTGCATGTGTATATATGGGACATAAAGCCTCAATTCCTAGAAACTAAGCTGACTTACTCTTTAATTAAAATGCCTCTTGAACATTTTAGATATTTTTTAAATGAACTAAGTGATTAAAGCACATTTATTTTGCACTTTATTTCATACTCCTGCAAATAAAATGCTTTGTTGCTGCAATAATCTAAAAGATTAGGGATTAGGAAAAGCAGATTCAAGTGTGTCTAGTGTACTGCATTTCCACAGTTTGTTGTGATCCACAGTCAAAGGCTTTGGCATAGTCAATAAAGCAAAAGTAGATGTTTCTCTGAAACTCTCTTGCTTTTTCAATGATCCAGTCTATTGAAACTAGACCCAAAGACATAAGACCTATTCCTTAAGCAATGGCCTATAGAATACTATTTTGTGGGGTTTTTAGAAGTACACATTAAAAACAAACAAACTCAAATGATTGCTAGAAATGCCAAGTTAAATAAAATTAAATAAATTTGTTTACAGTAAGAGTCTTTAGATCCTCATGAATTTTCAAGAAGGCAATAGGGTTCATAACACTTTAGCTAATTTGATGATATATCCATGTATTTATTCATCAGAAAATAGTACGTGGATATAATTTACTACTCAAATTCATGTCCATAGAATCAGTGATGCAATCCAACCATCTTATCCTCTGAATCCCCTTCTCTTCCAGCCTTCAATATTTCCCAGCATCAGGGTCTTTTCCAGTGAGTCAATTCTTCACATCAGGTGGCCAAAGAACTGGAGTTTCAGCTTCAGCATCAGTCCTTCCAATGAATATTCAGAACTGATTTCCTTTAGGATGGACTGATTGGATCTCCTTGCAGTCCAAGGGACTCTCACGAATATTCTCCAACACTACAGTTCAAAAGTACCAATTCTTCACCACTCAGCCTTCCGTATGGTCCAATTCTCACATCCATACATGACTACTGAAAAGACGATAGCTTTAACTAGATGGACCTTTGCCAGCAAAGTAATGTCTCTGCTTTTTAATATGCTGTCTAGGTTGGTCATAGCTTTTCTTCCAAGGAGCAAGCATCTTTTAATTTCACGACTGCAATCACCATCTGCAATGATTTTGGAGCTCCCCCAAATAAAGTCTCTCACTGTTTCCAATGTATCCTCATCTATTTGCCACGAAGTGACGGGACCAGATGCCATGATCTTAGTTTTATGAATGAATTTTAAGCCAATTTTTTCACTCTCTTCTTTTACTTTCTTCAAGAGGCTCTTTAGTTCTTCTTTACTTTCTGCCATACGAGTGATGTCATCTGCATATTTGAGTTTATTGATATTTCTCCCAGCCATCTTGATTCCAGCTTGTGCTTCATCCAGCTTGGCATTTCTCATAATGTACTCTGCATATAAGTTAAATAAGCAGGGTGACAATAGACAGTCTTGATGTACTCCTTTCCTGATTTGGAATCAGTCTGTTGTTCAGTTCTAACTGTTGCTTCTTGACCTGAATACAAATTTCTCAGGAGGCAGATAAGGTGATTTGGTATTCCAATCTCTTAAAGAAATTTTCAGTTTGTTGTGATCCACAGTCAAAGGCTTTGGCATAGTCAATAAAGCAAAAGTAGATGTTTTTCTGGAACTCTCTTGCTTTTTCAATGATCCAGCAGATGTTAGCAATTTGATCTCTGGTTTCTCTGCCTTTTCTAAATCCAGCTTGAATATTTGAAAGTTCATGGTTTACATACTGTTGAAGCCTGGCTTGGAGAACTTTGATCATTACTTGGGTAATGTGAGAGATTAGTGCAATTATGTGGTAGTTTGAACATTCTTTGGCATTACCTTTCTTAGAGATTGGAATGAAAACTGACCTTTTCCAGTCCTGTGGCCACTGCTGCATTTCCCAAATTTGCTGGCATATTGAGTGCAGCACTTTCACAGCATCATCTTTTAGGATTTGAAACAGTTCAATTGGAATTCCATCACCTCCACTAGCTTTGTTCATAATGATGCTTCCCAAGGTCCACTTGACTGTGCGTTCTAGGATGTCTGGCTCTTGGTGAGTGATCACACCGTCGTGATTATCTGGGTCATGAAGATCTTTTTTGTACAGTTTTTCTGTGTATTCTTGCCACTTCTTGTTAATATCTTCTGCTTTTGTTAGGTCCATACCATTTCCGTCCTTTATTGAGCCCATTTTTGTTTGAAATGCTCCCTTGGTATCTCTAATTTTCTTGAAGAGATCTTTAGTCTTTCCCATTCTATTGTTTTCCTCTATTTCTTTGCATTGATCACTGAGGAAGGCTTTCTTATCTCTCCTTGCTATTCTTTGGAGCTCTGCCTTCATTTGGGTATATCTTTCCTTTTCTCTTCTTGCCTTTCACATCTCTCCCTTTCTCAGCTATTTGTAAGGCCTGCTCAGGCCTTTTTACATTTCTTTTTCTTGGGGATGGTCTTGATCACTGCCTCTTGTACAATGTCACAAACATCCATCCATAGTTCTTCAGACACTCTATCAGATGTAATCCCTTGAATCTATTTGTCACTTCCACTGTATACTCATAAGGCATTTGCTATATGTCATACATGCGTGGTCTAGTGGTTTTTCCTACTTTCTTCAGTTTATGTCTGAATTTTGCAATCAGGAGTTTACTCCTTTTGTATAACAATATTCTAATGCTATAGTACGCTAGGAAGACTTCTTGGTGATTTTTATAAACATTCCAATATCTTGACCATGAGGGAGTGCATGTATGCATGCTCAGTTGTTAAGTCATATCTGACTCTTTGCCATCCTGTGGACTGCAGCCCACCAGGTTCCTCTGTTCATTGGATTTCCCAGCCAGGAATACTGGGTTGGGTTGCTATTTCCTCTTCCATGGGCTCTTCCTCAACCAGGGATCAAACCTGTGTGTTCTGTGACTCTTGCCTTGGCAGGACAATAAAGAAAATGTGAGAGTCATATTTTCCCAAGGACAGAAAGGTTCTTTGACTTCTACCAGTAAAATTAGAAATATTAGAACATAACAATTTGCTTATCAGTGTGGTAACTCATTGTATGTGTGCATGTATGTGGGGTGTGTAAGTAGCAGTAATATAACTGTGAATGTTTGAGAATCTTTTGTTGACATCTGTGTATATAAGGAAAGAGAAACATCACAAAAATAAGTCTGGCCAAAACCCTCTGAAATAAGGGACAAAAGAGATGTTGGATGAAATTGGAGTAAACAACCAGAGATGAACAACGTATCAAGTTTCCTTTAATTTTTTTCCCCTAAAGTGTCAGTTTAGTTTGGTGAAGCAAACGGAAGTCTCTAAGAACTGCACCCTTTTACCATCTGTTAATTATGTAACTTTGAGAAAGTCACTTAACTTCCAGGACATCAGTCTTCCCATCTGAAGAAGAGACATTAACCCCATGTCCTCATACTAATCTGTGAGAATTAAAGTTCTGAGGGGATTGTTAGTCACATAGTAGTTATCCCATAAATACCACAATTCTTCAAAGTTACTCACGTTTGCGGAAAGGCACAAAACGTCCTCAAAGATTCAGTTTCGGTTTGTCTTTTCTCCTTGAGATCATAGCCTCTGGCACTCAGGTCCATGTACCAAGAAGGCCCTAAGTATTCTTTCTAAATTTTTTTTTTTTGATATGAACCATTTTTAAAGTCTTTATTGAATGTGTTACACTATCCTTTCTGTTTTATGCTTTTGTTTTTTGGCCACAAAGCATGTAGACCTTAGCCCCCCAACCAGGGATCAAACCCGCACCCCCTGCACTGGAAGGCTAAGCCTTAGCCACTGGGCCTGCAGAGAAGTCCCTCGGAGGCCCTGAGTGTTACTTAAGCTGCAGGTCAAGAAGTGTCCGGGCGACTCAGTGCCCTCCCTGCTGTCAGGCTCAGCACGCCCTCTCCAGCGGCTATATGTCCTCCTCTGCCCTCTCTGCTCCGTTGCGATTGTCCCGGGTTTTCCCTCTATGCAACTGCTGTCCAGACCAGCTGCACCCACTACATCTTCAGCAGTGGACCGAGGAGGGTATTAATCATATTTTTGAGGAGGACACTCTGCTATTTATCTCCCTGACACCTCCAGTGCTGGGTCACGGGGGCCTGCCCACAGTCCATTGACTGGTGAGATTACACATTACCCTGCTCCATTGCCTTTCCCTGCCCTCTCCATTGACTGGCTGTTCAACACTGGAGTTGTGTTTGTTCAATCAGACATAATTTATACCTTTTTTTATTCCTTCTGGAGAGTGCATGCTAATTTTTTAGGGGAAGTGCAGCATTTTCTGTCAAAATTCACTTAAACAACACTCACTGAGATGAAAGATGCTAAAACTTGTTTTGTCACTCCTCCACTCCTGCCAGCAGCTACCATGGGAGGTAAGGGGACATGCGGGCTTCCTCCAGCTGCTGCAGTCACTGAATGTATGATCAGATTTCCAAGCTCCCATGATTTGTTATAAATGGTGTATAGATGTGCATTTATACATAGACTCTATCACAAAGTTTAGAAGGTCCTCGCAGAGAAGTGGTCATCTTTCGCTCACTACTTTGTAATTTCTTTCACCCCACGCACAATCTCTCATTACAAGTCCTGGTTGGTTTGCCTTGTGCATCTCTTAATTTGCCTCTTATCTTCTCACTTCTTAACCTTCTTACTTTACTTTAAAGTGCAGAGGAAGCAGGAAGGTAGCAAGACTGCTTAGTGGCTGTAATAATCCAAATATGTAAATAGCATTAATAATTAAATGAATCACTGATCAGCTTAATCAGTAAGCTTAGTGGTAAACTGGCTGCAGAAGGACAGAAGGCTCTGCCACTCACACCAAAGTGACGTGGTTCTTTATTTTCAAAAGCGTTGTTTTCTGGAATGAACTTCCATTTCGGACATTAATAACTGGCTCAAAATCTGCCTGATTATGCTAAATAGGCAAGTAAAAGAAAAGAAAGAAAAGATTCAATCAACAGTTCTCTGAATTGTTCTTGCATTTATTAAGTAAGTAATTATGATGTCCCTACTGTGTGCCAAGCACTGGTCCAGCAGCTGAAATTTTGCTGGGGAGTTATAAACACACATTATTTTATTTACTTAGTCATGGTAGAACAACACTATGGTTTTCGATCTTAGTATAAACCCAGAAATACAAAACTACCAAAGTGACCACTCATCTTACTGTTTAGTTTCTACTCTGGACATCAGGAAGTGGAAACTTCCATCATAAGGTTAGGGCTAAGTAGCAGTAACAATAGTTCAGTAAAAGAGTACTGCATTGGGAGTCTGATCTAATCACACTGGAATCCTGACTCTCTTCATATTAGGTATGTGTTTTTGTTCCCCTAACCTCCTCAAACTTCAGTTTTCCCTTCTAAAAAGTAGAGATAATACCAAGTTAGTGGATTGTAGCAAGTGCCAATTAAATGCTTAAAGAATTGTTGTTTAGTTGCTAAGTTGTGCTTGACTCTTTGGGACCCCATGGACTATAGCTCCACAGATTGCCCTATCCATGGGATTTTCCAGGCAAGAATACTGGAGTGGGTTGCCATTTCCTTCTCCAGGAGATCTTCCCAATCCAGGGATTGAATCCACATCTCCTACAGTGACAGGTGGATTCTTTAACACTGAGCCACTAGGAGACCTTTTTCCTGTAAATAAATGTATCTCCAATGTTTCCCCAAATTGGCTGACCATGAGAGAGTTGCAAATTCTACAAAAACATTTTTAGCTTCTTTCTGAAGGATTATTTCAGTAAAAATCCATATCCATTCAGAAATAGGAGAAAAAAATACATTATAATTTATTTATTTTTTAAAAAGAGATTTATTTATTTATTCATTTGCTTTATTCTACATTACAATACTGTATTGGTTTTGCCATACATTGACATGTATCAGCCAATAAAAGAATATTATGCTTAAAGACATTCTATTAACAACAGAAGTTCCTACTGAGACTTAATGAGAGATAGCTTCACATATATAAAAGTTAGTGAACTAAGTGAGGGTACATATTTCACTATGTACAATTGTGGATGGATTCCATGAACATCAGGCTTAAAGAGTCAGGCATGTAGAATACATCTAATCCTCTTTTATTTGGTCATTATAACTTTTATTTGTGAGTGGAAACAGACCTAGATATCCTCAAAAACACTGGATTAAACATATACTGTCAAACATGTCCATTTTACAGAAAATTGGGGAAAATGTACCATATCATGTGGGCTTCCCTGGTGACTCAGATGGGAAACAATTTGCCTGCAGTGCAGGAGACCCAGGTTCAATTCCTTGGTTGGGAAGATCCCCTGGAGAAGGAAATGGCCACCCACTCCAGTATTCTAGGTTAGGAAATCCTGGGGACAGAGGAGCCTGGCAGGCTACAGTCCTTAGGGTTGCAAAAAGTTGAACATGACTAAAGGGACTTAGCACTCACACATCACATCATGTAAAAGAACTAAACAAATTTTAACTTGGTCTGTGCTGTGCCTGTTGTCTCCATATTGCAGCATCTTGGGGTTCCTGCTAGGGAGACTGGCTCTTTGTGTCCTCAGGCCCCTCTGAGCATCAGCCACAGTTTCCTCCATCATTTCCTGATCAACCTTTCTCAGTGCTTTCAGATTCCATAAGTGCACTGAAATTGTCTTCTGATGGCCCAATCCAAATCTACATTTTATATGTAACCCTATCTGTGTTACAACATAGCTGTGCATGCATACCTATAGATCACTATGTTTATAATTGTCTATCATTATCAAAATCCCAGAAGGAGGGATTAGATAAGATTGAATGCAAATTCTTGAATCAAATTCTACCCATATGAATCTGGATCTTCAAATATATAAAAGTTTACACTATCCTTGATTTTCTACCAAATTATCAGCTATAATTGTCCTGATATGTGTGGTTCTCCAGGAAAACGATCAGTTTACTAGAAGGTAAAGTAATGGAATTACATTCAGTTCAGTTCAGTTCAGTTGCTCAGTCATGTCTGACTCTTTGCGACTCCATAAAGTGCAGCACCATAGGCCTCCCTTTCCATCAGCAACTCCAGAAGATCACTCAAACTCATGTCCATCGAGTCACCGATGCCATCTAGCCATCTCATCCTCTGTTGTCCCCTACTCCACCTGCCCTCAATCCCTCCCAGCATCAGAGTCTTTTCCAGGGGGTCAACTCTTCGCATGAGGTGGGCAAAGGACTGGAGTTTCAGCTTTAGCTGTCCTAAAGAAGAGTCCTTCCAATGAACACCCAGAACTGATCTCCTTTAGGATGAACTGGTTGGATCTCCTTGCAGTCCAAGGGACTCTCAAGAGTCTTCTCCAACACCACCGTTCAAAAGCATCAATTCTTTGCCACTCAGCTTTCTTCACAGTCCAATTCTCACACCCATACATGATGATAGAAAAAACCATAGCCTTGACTAGATGGACCTTTGTTGGCAAAGTAATATCTCTGCTTTTTAATATTCTGTCTAGGTTGGTCATAACTTTCCTCCCAAGGAGTAAGTGTCTTTTAATTTCATGGCTGCAATCACAATCTGCAGTGTTGTTGGAGACCTCAAAAATAAAATCTGACACTGTTTCCACTTTTTCCCCACCAATTTGATATGAAATGATGGGACCAGATGCCATGATCTTAGTTTTCTGAATGCTGAGTTTTAAGCCAATTTTTGCACTCTCCTCTTTCACTTTCAACAAGAGGCTTTTTAGTTCCTCTTCACTTTCTGCCATAAGGGTGGTGTCGTCTGCATACCTGAGGTTATTGATATTTCCCCTGGCAATCTTGATTCTAGCTTGTGCATCTTCCAGTCTAGCGTTTCTCATGATGTACTCTGCATAGAAGTTAAATAAGCAGGGTGACAATATACAGCCTTGACGTACTCCTTTTCCTATTTGGAACCAGTCTGTTGTTCCATGTCCAGTTCTAACTGTTGCTTCCTGACCTGCATACAGGTTTCTCAAGAGGCAGGTCAGGTGGTCTGATCTAGGTTGGTCATAACTTTCCTCCCAAGGAGTAAGTGTCTTTTAATTTCATGGCTGCAATCACAATCTGCAGTGTTGTTGGAGACCTCAAAAATAAAATCTGACACTGTTTCCACTTTTTCCCCACCAATTTGATATGAAATGATGGGACCAGATGCCATGATCTTAGTTTTCTGAATGCTGAGTTTTAAGCCAATTTTTGCACTCTCCTCTTTCACTTTCAACAAGAGGCTTTTTAGTTCCTCTTCACTTTCTGCCATAAGGGTGGTGTCGTCTGCATACCTGAGGTTATTGATATTTCCCCTGGCAATCTTGATTCTAGCTTGTGCATCTTCCAGTCTAGCGTTTCTCATGATGTACTCTGCATAGAAGTTAAATAAGCAGGGTGACAATATACAGCCTTGACGTACTCCTTTTCCTATTTGGAACCAGTCTGTTGTTCCATGTCCAGTTTTAACTATTACTTCCTGACCTGCATATAGGTTTCTCAAGAGGCAGGTCAGGTGGTCTGGTATTCCCATCTCTTTCAGAATTTTCCACAGTTTATTGTGATCCACACAGTCAAAGGCCTTGGCATAGTCAATAGGGCAGAAATATATGTTTTTCTGGAACTCTCTTGCTTTTTTTGCTGATCCAGCGCATGTTGGCAGTTTGATCTCTGGTTCCTCTGCCTTTTCTAAAACCAGCTTGAACATCTGGAAGTTCACAGTTCATCTGAAGCCTGTCTGAAGCCTGTCTTGGAGAATTTGGAGCATTACTTTACTAGCATGTGAGATGAGTGCAATTGTGCAGTAGTTTGAGCATTCTTTGGCATTGCCTTTCTTTGGGATTGGAATGAAAACTGAGCTTTTCCAGTCCTGTGGCCACTGCTGAGTTTTCCAAATTTGCTGGCATATCAAGTGCATCACTTTCACAGCATCATCATCTTTCAGGATTTGAAATAGCTCAACTGGAATTCCATCACCTCGACTAGCTTTGTACGCAGTGATGCTTTCTAAGGCCCACTTGACTTTACATTCCAGGATGTCTGTCTCTTGGTGAGTGATCACACCATCATGATTATCTGAGCCCTGAAGATATTTTTTGTACAGTTCTTCTGTGTATTCTTGCCATCTCTTTTTAATATCTTCTGCTTCTGTTAAGTCCATACCATTTCTATCCTTTATCGAGCCCATCTTTGCATGAAATGTTCCCTTGGTATCTCTAATTTTCTTGAAGAGATCTCTAGTCTTTCCCATTCTATTGTTTTCCTCTATTTCTTTGCATTTATTGCTGAGGAAGGGTTTCTTATCTCTGCTTGCTATTCTTTGGAACTCTGCATTCAAATGGGAATATCTTTCCTTTCTCCTTTGCTTTTCTCTTCTCTTCTTTCCACAGCTATTTGTAAGGCCTCCTCAGACAATCATTTTGCATTTTGCATTTTTTTTCCATGGGGATGGTCTTGATCCCTGTGTCCTATACAATGTCATGAACCTCTGTCCATAGTTCATCGGGCACTCTATCAGATCTAGTCCCTTAAATCTATTTCTCACTTCCATTGTATAATCATAATGGATTTGATATAGGTTATACCTGAATGGTCTATTGGTTTTCCCTACTTTCTTCAATTTAAGGCTGAATTTGGCAATAAGGAGTTCATGATCTGAGCCACAGTCAGCTCCCAGTCTTTTTTTGTGACTATAAAGAGCTTCTCCATCTTTGGCTGCAAAAAATATAATCAATCTGATTTTGGTGTTGACCATCTGATGATGTTCATGTGTAAAGTGTTCTCTTATGTTGTTGGAAGAGGGTGTTTGCTACGACTAGTGTGTTCTCTTGGCAAAACTCTATTAGCCTTTGCCCTGCTTCACTCCATATTCCAAGAGCAAATTTGCCTGTTACTCCAGGTGTTTCTTGACTTCCTACACTTGCATTCCATTCCACTATAATAAAAAGGACATCTTTTTGGGATGGTATTTCTAAAAGGTCTTGTAGGTCTTCATAGAACAGTTCAACTTCAGCTTCTTCAGCATTACTGGTTGGGGCATAGGCTTGGATTATAGTGATATTGAATAGTTTGCCTTGGAGATGAACAGAGATCATTCTGTTGTTCTTGAGATTGCATCCAAGTACTGCATTTCAGACTCTTTTTTTGACCATGATGGATACTCCATTTCTTCTAAGGGATTCCTGCCCACAGTAGTAGATATAATGGTCATCTGAGTTAAACTCACCCATTCCAGTCCACTTTAGTTCGCTGATTCCTAGAACGTTGACGTTCATTCTTGCCATCTCCTGTTTGACTACTTCCAATTTGCCTTGATTCGTGGACCTGACACTCCAGGTTCCTATGCAATATTGCTCTTTACAGCATCAGACCTTGCTTCTATCACCAGTCACATTCACAGCTGTGTATTGTTTTTGCTTTGGCTCCGTCCCTTCATTCCTTCTTGAGTTATTTCTTCACTGACCTCCAGTAGCATATTGAGCATCTACCAAGCTGGGGAGTTTCTCTATCAGTATCCTATCATTTTCCCTTTCATACTGTTCTTGGGGTTCTCAAGGCAAGAATACCAAAGTGGTTTGCCAATCCCTTCTCCAGTGGACCACATTCTGTCAGACCTCTCCACCAGAATCACTTTGGCTCTGCTCAAATCTCGGCTCCAATCCTTGCTGTGAGATTTTGATGAGCTTCAGTTTTCTTGTATATAAAATACATACATATATACATAAAATACATACATATATATGCATACATATACATACATATATGTACATATAAAATAGACACACATATACGTGCATATATATTTTATACTTATATGTACATATCAGTTCTGCTTTTCTTCATACTCGTGAGGACAAAATGATGACGTATAAAAGTGTCCAGCAGTAGTCGATATTAAAACTGTTGCTCTCTGTTTCTTCCTTCTTCCCTTTCTACCTTCCTCCTTTCCTTCTTTTCTTTTGCTCTGCCCATCTTATTATAGTTAAACAACACTGTATACTGGAAAGAATATGGGATTTGGAAAAGGAAAAAAAATGTGTTTAAATGTTAGACTCCCAATTACTTTGACAAGTTGTTTGACATTCCAGCCCTTAGCTGTCTTACCTCTGATATGCTTGTAATTAAAAATCAAATTTGCTGGTAGTGAGATACATGCCATGTTTCCAGTAGGAAATCAGTAGGTTTGTATCTATTTTCCTTCTGTATTTTTCAAGAGCAAATGTGGATAAGGATTCCACTCCCACTTATTTCCTGGAGCCCTGGTTATATAATCAAATATTTAAAAGGACAGGTTCACAAGCTCATGTAAGAGGGATAGAGTATTACAAGAGCTTCTTCTACATTGTTTCTTTAGAGGTTTTGGTGAATGGAGGAACGTCAAGGGCTGAGGGTCCTGCTGCACCATGCAATTGTAACCGAAAGACCTACTGCTCTCCTCTGGTCTCGGAGGATCATTTGCGTGTCTGATACTCTTTCCACAGCTCTCCATCCTTTCCCTTTCCCTTTTCCGAATACCTTTGGCCACCAGGCTTAGTTCTCTATAGGGACCTCTCAGATACTCCCAAATCTGTTTTCTTTTGCATCTTTTAATTCAAACTTTCAGGAAACAAATCTGATTGACATTGCTCATCACCTCTAGTAAAGAACTCATATCCTGGGCTTTCCAGCTCATTAACAAGATTGCTCTTCAAATCTGTGATCTTATCAATGGCTATCCACTTGCAAAGTGCAGCCCAGGAGATTCTCTGTCTAGGAGTGAATCTGGCAGTTTAAACCAGAAATAAGATCTAAGCTCAACAGACAAACTGATACAAACAGCACCTGATACTTTCTGGATATTTCTTACTAATGAATTAAATTGGTTTTCGTTCTGTGTTGCCACTTTAAAAAGATCTCATATAGGTGGTATTACAGTAAATAGAGGAGAGGGAAAAAGAGAAGACAGAGATTTTTAAATTACTCCATTGTAATCCCCAAGAAAATCTTTTTACAGTGTCCCATTATTTTCTTTCGAACACCAGCAGATTCTCTGCCAATTAATTTTAGTTTAGAAAAAAATTTTCTAGCCTATATTGCAGAAAATTTCTCTGTGGCAGAGATAACATCTAAACAACTCAGTGAGACTTTTCCTCTCTAATTGTTGTAAGGTGTTGAACTTAACAAAAGAGCTTGACAGAGGTGAGAAGATACCCATGTCAGGATGCTCTGGGGGTATCCATGTGGTCAAAGCAATCTCTAGGGAGGTTGGAAGGTCATTGCCACCCTCATTAGGGACCTTCAGCTACCAGAGAAAGGCTTGGGCCATGGATTTCCCAGATGGAAGCAGGATCTCAAAAGACATATTACAAAGGAGAGGAGAAGACCCAAGAAGGCAGTAGGGATATTTGAAGAAACAGAGAATAATTAAAGCCTTCTATAAAGTGAGGAGTTATCCTCTGGTCCAGTTGAAAGTAGAGATTTCAACCCTCCTCCTAATCTCCCTGATTTAGCAGGTGGATTCAAAAGGGTGAGTTTTTCAGGTGCTTTGAGTTACCAGCATCATTCAAAAAATATCCACATTTAAGGAAGATATTTCCTCTAGTGGGTTCTCAGAAGATTTCTCTTATCTATGGACATAATGAGTAGGAACTACAAACAGACTGGGGAAAAAAAATAGCCCTTTAAGTTAAAGATCTTGGGTTTTCAGTAGGAGATAAATAGGAGGAACAATAACATTTTCATTAGCATAATGAGAATTTGCTTGACTTAATTCAAAACTACTATGATCAGACTCCCCTGGAGTGTGTAAAGCTGTGTAAGAGAGCTTTATTAGTCCCTCATCAATGTTTGGCTATCATGTTTCTTAAATAAATGGTATTTTCTTTCCATCAGTTTTTCAAATTGGAGATCAGAGATTGCCTGGCTCTGGTGAGTATCAAGTCAGGGGTAAATAAATGGCCTTAAAATGTTTCTACCACATAATTCAATAATATCCTTTCTCTTAGAAGGTTTTCAGTTCCAGAATTAGGCACTGTGATCATAGGCCAACTGTTTGGGTCTTCAATTTCTAGAGTAGGTAAGTGGTACTATAGCAGAGCACTGATAACTTTGTCCTCTGTATGTGTGTGTGTGTGTGTGTGTGACAGTATCTGTATCTACAATTAAAATGTCATCGCACATCCAATGCTTCTGCTTGTCCAGGGCACTGGGTTCAGGGTTCTAAAGAGGCAATAGAAAGAAAGATTAGCACAAAATCTTTTACTTAACTCACTTGATTTGCAACATTTTATATAGGGAACTGGGGTAAACCTACTTTCCTAAGAATGACTGTGTCTTCCTAAGGAAGACTTAGCAAGTGTAAAGTTGTGAGGCTACACTGAGGGATGCAGTTTCAAAAGCAGCACCTGAGATGTTATTCAAGTAAAACATACATAAAACTGATGAACAGGACTGGCTGCATAACTGGGAGAGCCCAGCGCAAAATGACAAGACAGAGCTCGTTATTCAAAAATCAATACGAATTTAAGATGGTGACAGCAGAACAGTAGGCTGGTCCTAGGATCTTTATGAACGTGGGACCCTGTACTATTGCCCTGCTTCTAACACATCTATGAATTAATTAAATGGGGTCATTTCTCCCTAGTGTTTTCTGAAGATCCAACTAAGATTGACTATAAAATTGATTGATAAAAACTAGTCGACTGATTTGTCTCTCTCTCTCTGTGTTTTTTTTTTTTTTTTTTTTTTTTTTTTTTTTTTGTTTTTGTT
>SJYC01068130.1:41-16221 GCA_006408675.1 Madoqua kirkii | reverse complement strand
TCTGAATGTTGAACTTTAAGCCAACTTTTTCACTCTCCTTTTTCACTTTCATCAAGAGGCCCTTTAGCTCCTCTTCACTTTCTGCCATAAGAGTGGTGTCATAGGCATATCTGAGGTTATTGATATTTCTCCCGGCAATCTTGATTCCAGCTTGTGCTTCTTCCAGTCCAGTGTTTCTCATGATGTACTCTGCATAGAAGTTAAATAAGCAGGGTGACAATATACAACCTTGACGTACTCCTTTTCCTATTTGAAACCAGTCTGTTGTTCTATGTCCAGTTCTAACTGTTGCTTCCTGACCTGCATACAGATTTCTCAAGAGGCAGGTCAGGTGGTCTGGTATTCCCATCTGTTTCAGAATTGTCCACAGTTGATTGTGATCCACACAGTCAAAGGCTTTGGCATAGTCAATAAAGCAGAAATCGATGTTTTTCTGGAACTCTCTTGCTTTTTCCATGATCCAGCAGATGTTGGCAGTTTGATCTCTGGTTCCTCTGCCTTTTCTAAAACCAGCTTGAACATCAAGGAGTTCACGGTTTACGTATTGTTGAAGCCTGGCTTGGAGAATTTTGAACATTACTTTACTAGCATGGGAGATGCATTCCTTAGTAGACTGTAAATTCTCCATCACCATTACTCACATCTACCTTTGTCACTAGAAAGCAGCCATAGAGGATACAGAAGTAGATGGGTGCGGCTGTGCACTAGTAAAACTTGACTCACAAGAAATAGGCAGCAGCAGGATGCGACCCTCAGGCCAAAGTTTCTCCCCCTGATTTAGGCTGTTTTTCCTCCAAAGGTGCACAAAGCAGGCAGGAGAGGCCACTGGGAGAACCAAGTGCTTAGCATGTATGCTCCAGAAGGAACCAGAGAAAGGAGCCTGGGCTTACATGGATTAGGGAAATGGATAAATGGAGTCCTTTCTCCCTGCAGAAAGTTAGCTAGCTTCTCTTTGTACAACAGGACAGTCTCAAAGTAGAAGGCACAATGCCACTGTGTGTGTATTGTGGGGAGAGGGTGGAAACAGTGCTTGGCGCAGCATTCGATGCCTGAGAGTGCTCCCCTCACAGCCCTCCAGGCTCTTTGCCCACAGTGCTCAAAATCCCTGGCAGCTGGGGTGGGGTAGGGGGCACCGAGCCTGCAAATGTCTGCACCAAGGAAAGCTTTGCAATGGTTCTATCGTTGGTTATGCCATATGGAAAAGGTCTCAAATATTCCTAGAAACTTGCTGAAATCATCAGAAAAGGAGTGCCTAAAAAAATACTTTGTAATACTTTGTAGCATTTTGCTTGTCCCGCTCTGCCTGCCATACACTTTCCGTTTCCTCCACATCTTCTGCAGGGGGAAGTATCTTCTCAAATCATCAGTTCCTATTGAGGGAGATCAGTCATGCCTCTCTTCTGTCTCCATCTTTCTCTAGAAGGAGAAAAGTCTCTTCTCCCCCAATCAAGCGCTTAAGTAGAGAAAGAGTGAGCCAGGGCAGCTTATTCTAAGGGAAGGTACTACCTTTAATGCTCTTTTCTGCTCCACTTGTCCTGTTTCTGAGATCAGGAAAACATCAGGAAGCTCTGAGTGCCTGATTTGTAAAAAAGTTCCTGAATTGGGCTCTTTGTGTCTGGGAAAAAGGTCATCAAACTGGGTGGAGGCTTCTTGTGGTGAGATCTGCCTTCCTTCCACTCTTTGCTTTCCTCCATCCAATACTGAACCTCTGACATA
This sequence comes from Madoqua kirkii, assembly GCA_006408675.1. Taxonomy (NCBI): domain Eukaryota; kingdom Metazoa; phylum Chordata; class Mammalia; order Artiodactyla; family Bovidae; genus Madoqua; species Madoqua kirkii. The sequence goes on along the minus strand of SJYC01068130.1, from coordinate 14,505 downwards.
TCTCCGTAGTAGGATGCTAGATATAAGCTGGTGGTGATTTGCTTACTTAAATACGAGGATTTTTTTTTTTTTTTGACTCTTAGAAGGGTCTGTGCAGTATTGTGCTGACAGTGAAGTTTGGATTCCATCTTAAGTGGAGATGTTTTTCTTTTTCCTGCCATCCTAACTGGGGTAGATGTTGAGGAGATTACAAGAATACCTTAGAGCATGGATTCTGGTTTATTTGATGTGGGTTCAGAGCTTCCCTGGTGGCTCAGCTGGTAAACAATCTGCCTTCAATGTGGGAGACCTGGGTTCAATCCCTGGCTTGAGAAGATCCCCTGGAGAAGGGGAAGGCTACCCACTCCAATATTCTGGCCTGAAGAATTCCATGGATTGTATAGTCCACGGGTTCGCAAAGACTCAGACACGACTGAGCAACTTTCACTTTCAGGTGATAATCAAGCTGAAAAATTTTCAGAAAACCATCTACCCATCCTCTGTGCTGCCCAGATAACAGCTCTGCTTCTTCAAGCAAGATTGATAAGAGATTGATAGATAGATAAAAGTCGTTTAGTTGTGTCCGACTCTTTGCGACCCCATGGACTGTACAGTCCATGGAATTCTCCAGGCCAGAATACTGAAATAGGTAGCCTTTCCCTTCTCCAGGGGATCTTCCCAACCCAGGGATCAAACCCAGGTTTCCCGCATTGCAGGCAGATTCTTTACCAGCTGAGCTAGAAGGGAAACCCCAAGACTGATAATAGTAGATGCAATTCCCCTTAATCGGGAGGTTTTGAGACTTCGATGTGCCTTAGAATCATCCAGAAGGTGTTTGAAAAGAAAAAAAAGAGAAAAGGAAAGTCACTTGGGCCCACCTCTAATTTAATAGGGCTCAGACAGGTCCTTGGAGGCTCTGTCTTTACCATGTACACTGCCCACCCTCTTCACCATTCAAGCAGTGTAAATGAGCTAGAAACTGTAGCTGGAGACATACTTACTTAACCTGAGCATAAAGTTTATAATGGACTAACTCTGAGACATGATTCTTCAGTCCTTAAGTGGATATTAACGAGCTGTGTCTTAAAGATTATTCTCCCCCAACCAACTACTGAAAAATTCTTCAAGGTTGAAATTTGGTTGAAATTCTTCAACCAAAAGGGAAGAAGTCTAATGATTCAAGGAGACTTGAATCTGGTGTGCATTTTCTCATACATATCTCCTTTTTATATTTATCTTACTTTTCTGATCTGAAGCCCATGGACTCACAGAATATGTAGATAGATTTTGTGTGGGACTATGAACTTTGAATGGGAAAAGATTTGTTGTTGTTGTTGTTATTTTATTAAGCTCTTACTAAAATTCAGTATTTTCTTCAGTTTTGAATCCAGGTAACAAACTGTTATCTCAAAGGTACTTGTGACTTGATCAGCAGATGAAATCACAGATATGTTTATATTGCATCACTGCTGCTGCTGCTAAGTCACTTCAGTTGTGTCCAACTCTGTGTGACCCCATAAACGGCAGCCCACCAGGCTCCATCATCCCTGATTCTCCAGGCAAGAACACTGTTGCACATATCTGAACATATATGGTCTTATCACTAGTCTGAAATCACAATAGTCTTTAGACCCACTGCTTAGTCTTCTCATTTAGTGTGTTATGAAGACACATTTTTTTCTTTTATTTACTTATTTATTAATATTTGGCTGTGCTGTGTCTTTGATGCTGTGCCTGAACTTTCTCTGGTTGCAGCAATTGGTGGCTGTTCTCTAGTTGGGATGCATGGGCTTCTCGTTGTGGTGGCTTCTCTTGCTTTGGTGCATGGGCGCTAGGGCGCATGGGCTTCAGTAGTTGTACCTTCCAGGCTCTGTAGTTCAGGCTCAGTAGTTGCAGCACACAGGCTTAGCTGCCTGATGGCATGTGGGATCACCAGGGAAGTCCCACACTTACTTCTGTATTGATTGATTTTAATATATTAAAATGCATTTAATACAATTTAATACATTGATAATTTTACTTCAACATGATTGGTTTTGTTTAAAATCCTAGGTATTTTATGGAGAAGGCAATGGCACCCCACTCCAGTACTCTTGCCTGGAAAATCCCATGGATGGAGGAGCCTGGTAGGCTGCAGTCCATGGGGTTGCTAAGAGTCAGACACGACTGAGCGGCTTCCCTTTCACTTTTCACTTTCATGCATTGGAGAAGGAAATGGCAACCCACTCCAGTGTTCTTGCCTGGAGAATCCCAGGGACAGAGGAGCCTGGTGGGCTGCCATCTAGGGGGTCGCACAGAGTCTGACATGACTGAAGTGACTTAGGAGCAGCAGGTATTTTATGCATTTAAAAATGTAGTTCTTTTTCAATTGAGGTTTAATTGATTTACAGAGTTTTATTAATTTCCACTGTATAGCAAAGTAATTCAGTTATACATGCATTCCTTTTTAATGTTATTTTCCATTATGATTTACCATAGGGTATTGAATATAGTTCTCTGTGCTGTGCAATAGGACCTTGTTATTTATCCATTCTGTAAATAAAAGTTTATATCTGCTAATGTCAATCTCCCACTCCATCCTTCCCTCAATCCATTCTTTCCACTTTACAACCACCAGTCTAATCTCTATATCCACGATTCTGTAAAAATACAATTCTGATTCCACTCCTGGGTATATATCTGAAGAAAACAAAAACACTAATTTGAAAAGATACATACACTCCAAGTTCATAGAAGCATCGTTTATAATAGCCAAGACATGGAAGCAACTTAAGTTTCCATTGGCAGATGAATGGATAAAGAAGATTTGGTATTTATATACAGTGGAATACTACTCAGCTATAAAAAGGAATGGAAATTTGCTGTTTAGACCAACATGGTTGGACTTGGGAGATATTGTGCTTGATGAAATAAGTCAGACAGAGAAAAATAAATAGTGTATGCTATCACTTATATGTAGAAAAAATAAACCAGTGACTATAACAAAAAATAAGCATACTCACAGATACAGAGAACAAACTAGTGATTACAAGTGGGGAGAGGAAAGAAGGGGGTGGCTAGATAGGAGTAAGGGATTCAGAGGTACAGACTACCATGTATAAAGTAAGTAAGCCACAGGATATGTTGTAAATCTCGGGAAATATATCAGATATTTTATATATAAATGGAGTATAACCTTTCAAAATTGTGAATCACTAACTATATTGTAGCCCTGAAACTTAACTGTTACTTAACTATAAATTTTAAACTGTATTTAAAAATAAAATCCAGACAAGGGATTTGTAGGTTTCCTGGACTGCAGATGGGATCTGTGGGAAAAAAAAATACAAAAAGGTTAATACCTGGTGAGATTATCATTATCACAATGACTCCTAGAAGATGGCAAGGTGTAGTTACTATCGTCCTCTTTCAAAGGATGAGGACGCTTAGGAAAGGCAAGTGACGTGCCCAGGATGGTAGTAGTGGGTAACAGAGCCCGAGCTCCTATGGGGATGCTCAGGGTTCCCAACCGACCACAGTCATCAATGCAGGAGGGAACACTGGCCCCTCTCTGCAGGAGCCAGCATGTGAGATGGAGCAGTGGGAAAGAAAAAAAAGCTTTGAGGAATTCTTGCATCTGGGGTAGGCTTTGGAATAATCACCAGAACAGCCAGAGGATGAGTAGAAGCAAAGAGCTGGGCCTGTCAGAGTGGGGTCCAGTGATTAATTGGTACAGGGAACACAGCCAAGAGCAGAGAAACCACACCAGATCTCCATCCATTTGTCCATGCCCTGGGGTCAGAGATGGAGCAACTGGAATCTTTTATAAAGAAGAAAGTGTGGAATGTGCCATTGGGGGAGTTCTGCAAGAAATTCACAGGTGTTTTCTTATTGTGCTTTGCCCTCCCTGAGGACCTCTGGGTGTGCTGTTCGAAATAAAGAGGAGGGGTGGGGGTGCAGCCAGGCTTTGCTCTGCGATCTTTCATACACCTCCCCGCCCCCACAGTCCTATATTTTTTATAGGCTACAGAGGTTTCTGTTGAAATTTCAGAAGTCATGTTCATACCACAGGGATCTGGGTCGCTGGGAAATCCTTTGAGCTCTTCAGCAAAAGTCATCAGGCAAACCCAGAGTGTCTTTGGGTCTTTCTGGGGGCCAGTCACTAGGGTTACCTCACTCTAGGCCATGAAGCTGACCTCTTCTTCCTTCTTTAAGTCACCCCATCGTGGTTATTCTGTAGATTTGGATTCAAGTGAAGATCAACAAGCTCTTCCTTCTCTTCAGGAAAGAAAGCTCCAGAGTTGGTTCAGCCCATTTTTTCCTGTTGAAATGCTGGTGAGAGTGTGTTGGTAATTGATACTCAGAAGCATTTAGTGACAGGGAAACACAGCTGTTGTGTGTCCAGAGGTCATATTTTCCCCTAAAACTTACTCAAATTATGAAATGATGGAAGATTTTCAAAAAGGTTTTTAAAAAATAAAACAAGAATCACTTTTAACTCATCACCCAGTAAAACCAATGTTAATATTTTGGTGCCTTTTCCTCTGGCTAGAAAAGTGGACAATTAGGCAATTTCTCTATGTCCGTAATGTAGACTATGTACAAGTACAACCATTGGATGGATACTCCTCCATCAAGCAATGGGGAATCTGTGTTCCTCTCCTGGAACTGAGTGAACCATTGTAACTGTCTTGATAATAGAATCCATTGAAGTGACATTGTCTGATTTTCAAGGCCAGGTTATGAAAGGCAATACAATTTTTCCCTGCTCTTTTTCTCTCTGGGGACATTTCCTTTTAGAATCAAGTCACCATTCCGTGAAAACAAAACCCCTGCTGCGTGGAGAGGCCTTGTATGACGTTCTCACTAATGGGGCAATGAGGACTCAATCAAGAGCCAGCATCGACCCCCAGACACATGGGTGCATGGGACTGTAGAATAGGGCAGCCCCAGACCTCCTCCTGTGATTGTAGACCACGCAGAGCAGAGATGAACTATTCTCAGTCTGCCTTGTCTGAATTCCTGAGCCACACAAATTGTGAGCAACAAAAAATGATGACCATTCTTTGATGCCACTGAGTTTTAGGAAATTTGCTATGTAGCCAGAGTAACTGGAATACTGCTGTAACTCTTATAGCAAGACTGGAATAAGATCTCTGAGACTCTCTGAGTGAAGTTGCTCAGTCATGTCTGACTCTTAGAAACCCCATGGACTGCAGCCTACCAGCCTCCTCCGCCCATGGGATTTTCTAGGCAAGAGTACTGGAGTAGGGTTCCATTTCCTTCTCCATCCCCGCATTTATTCTGATCCACTCTAGTATATACCAAGCTTGATGTTTCTTGCATAGGTTTTTCTTTATCCAATTCTGTCAGGAGAACTTTTCCCATCAGTCTTTCTATTCTTTAACTTTTTGTGTTTTCCTCAGTTGTCCCAGGTCTTTTGTTGGGAATTAAGAGTCTGCCTCAGAGACTGCAAGCCAAATGCTATTTTAAGCCAGATGTTAAATTGGCCTCTTTCAGAAAAGATCTAGCCAGTCCTTCAACAGTTATTGACTAAGAAATTACTCAAACCAATACTGGGCTTTGTCCAAGTGAGTTTATTAAGTGAAAAGATGCTGTATGAAAGTTTTCTTAAAAAGAAAAACAAGAAAAAGAAAAAAAAGAAATGCCCCCTGTGCTTGAAGTTGAGATCCTTTGAGCCTCTCTGTAATGCTCTTCTCCAGAAAAAGAAAGGGAGGTGGGAAGACCAACAAACCAAGAGAAAGATATAATGGCTTAAATACTAGGTGAAAAAATAGGCTCATGTTGTCTGATGAGAGATTGAGGAGAGATTCAGGATGTTTAAAATTTGTGAACCTAGGGTGCCGAGCTAGTCTCCAACACTAGCGCTTTTGTACCTGTTTTTCGACATTTTTTTCTCAGATATGAACCTGGCTCATTTCTTTTAGCCCTCTGCTCAAGCATCCTTATAAAAGGTCCATAAGGTGATGATATAGTTTAGTTTGGTGTGGGGAATGGGGAGAAGACATAAGAACAACTGTCCCATTGTATTAGGAAAATGTATATGCCCAAACTGGTCCTTTTAGGGGGACATCTATTTTTGTTACATTGTGTAACTTAAATGTTACACCAAACTACCTCCTGAAACTCTATATATGTTTTTTTTTCATATTTCCATAATTACAGACCATAGGACTAGGAGGAAAAAAGAAAGCACAAGTAGAGGAGAAAAATGCATAAAAATTAAATATATGGATACTCAGGTTTGAATTCTAAGAGATTAAATATTGCTGAATTAGCTCAGAGTCCCAATCAAAACAGATGACACATGCTAAATAAAATCATTGGTAAGTTTTAATTTACAAAGGGTCTACTTATGGTGGTGTGGGTGGAGGGCACCACAGGGGATGGTGCAGAAACTGGGGCATATCTGGAGTGAAGTTGTCACTGTCATGGCCTAAAAAGGAGGGTGAGGTTGCCGGAACTGGAAAAACGAGACAGTCGCAAAAAACAGCTACCTTTCGAGCACTGTGACTTCCTGTTGAGACTCAGTTGAGGAACTTTCAAAGGGGGCCAGAGAAATTAACAGCCAAATCTCTTTCCTTCCTTTTCACCTGCTGGAAATTTCCACTGGCTCTACCTCCCTGGACCCCAGAGTTATCAGAGGCTATTACACAAGTCCACATAGGTCAGCTCCTGAGGCAGACAACAGAGTATAGAGAGTAGTGGGTCTGGAGAGCAAAAGAGAGATCTCCAGCACACTTACCACCCTACACATGTAAAAGTTTTCAAATTTGAGAAAATGCTTGCTTGATATTATTGTTGTATTTAGTTGCTAAGTAATACCGACTCTTTTGCTACCCCATGGACTATAGCCTACCGGGCTCCTCTGTCCATGGGATTTCCCAGGCAAGAATGTTGGGGTGGGTTGCCATTTCCTACTACAGGGTATCATCCAGATCCAGGGATCTAATCGTTGTCTCCTGCATTACAGGCAGATTCTTTACCCTGAGCCACTGGGGAAGCCTGCTAATATTATTAGTAATGCCTAAAATGTACAAATTCAATGTTAAACCAAATAAAGATTTCAGAAAGACATTTACAAGAACCTAAGATTTACCATTCATCTTCTTGGCTCAAATGTAATTGAGTACTCTGAGTGTGCAGCAATAAACTCCATTCCTATTTATCTTTAGATGACTGGTCTTCACAGTCAGACTCTTGGGTACTGAGCCTCGATGAGTGATCCTTTTAAAACATGAGTCTGATAATGCCTCCCTTCTGTCAACCACCCCCTTCTCTATGTCTTGGATTAAGAATTAGAGTCTTTATAATGGCCTACAAGACCCTGGATAATGGGCTGCTGGTGTTCTCTGAACTTACCACTACTTCCCCTTGCTCACCTGACTTCAGGCATACTATTTCTGATCTATCAATCATAATCTGCCCCAGGGCCTTTGCACTTCTTTTCACTACTGTTTTCCAAATATATGCATGACTCATTCCTGTACATTAATATGTTCAAATATCACCTTTAAAGAAGCCTACCTGGCAGTTCTATATAAAGTAATAATTATAGCAAAATGTGTTTTCCAGAAAGAGCCATACCAATAGTTCCTGTCCCACATGATCTTCCAGAAACTTGCCACTGCTCATCCGCCAATGGCTGGAGTCTGTTTTCCCTCTCCTTGGGTCGGACTTGTGAGTGCCTCAACAAATCAATTGCAATGGAAGTGATTCTGTGAATTTCCAAGGTTAGTTCATAAAGGATAATACATTTCTTTGGGTGCAAAATGAAAGATATAAGCATCTGAATGCAGAGTTTCAAAGAACAGCAAGGAGAGATAAGAAAGGCTTCTTCAGCAATCAATGCAAAGAAATAGAAGCAAACAACAAAATGGGAAAGACTAGAGATCTCTTCCAGAAAATCAGAGATACCAAGGGAACATTTCATGCAGAGATGGGCTCGATAAAGGACAGAAATGGTCTGGACCTAACAGAAGCAGAAGATAATTAAGAAGAGGTGGCAAGAATACACGGAAGAACTGTACAAAAAAGATCTTCACGACCCAGATAATCATGCTGGTGTGAGCACTCGTCTAGAGCCAGACATCCTGGAATGTGAAGTCAAATGGGCCTAAGAAAGCATCACTATGAACAAAGCTAGTGGAGGTGATGGAATTCCAGTGGAGCTGTTTCAAATCCTGAAAGATGATGCTGTGAAAGTGCTGCACTCAATATGCCAGCAAATCTGGAAAACTCAGCAGTGGCCACAGGACTGGAAAAGGTCAGATTTCATTCCAATTGCAAAGAAAAGCAATGCCAAAGAATGCTCAAACTACCACACAATTGCACTCACCTCACATGCTAGTAAAGTAATGCTCAAAATTCTTACAAGAAATAGAGAATTTGAATAGACCAATAACAAGTAGGGAGATAGTCAGTGATCAAAAATCTATCAGTGAAGCTCCCAAAATCAAGACAAGCTTCATTGATGACTTCAATCAAACATTAAAAAGAATTAATACAAATCCTTATCAAACTCTTCCAAAAAGTTGAAGAGAAAGAAACACTTTCAAGCTCACTTTAGAAGGCTAGAATTACCTTCATAACAAAACTAGATAAGGATACTACAAGAAAAGAAAATTTGATATCAATACCTGATTAACACAGATGTAAAAATCCTTAACAGAATACTAGGAAAACAAATTCAAAAACACTATAAAATGATTATACACCAAGACCAAGTGGGATATATCTCTGAGATTTAAGAATGCTTCAACACACACAGATCGATATACCTGATACACAACATTAACAAAATGAATGATAAAAATTGTGTGATTGTCTCAGTAGATGGAGAAAAATCATTTGACAAAATCTGGCATCCTTTCATGATAAAAAACCTCTCAACTAGTTAGGTGTAGAAGGAATACACCTCAATATGAAAAAGGCCATGTATGACAAACCCACAAGTAACAACATACTTGATTGTAAAAAGCTAAAAACTTTGTCTCTAAGATCAGAAACAAAATGATAACGCACACTCTCATGATTTTTATTCAATGTAGTACTCAAAGTCCTATCCACAGCAATTGGATAAGAAAAAAAAAAACCATACAAATCAAAAAGAAGAAGTAAAATTGTCTCTAGAGATCTTGTTGTTCTGTTGCTAAGCTGTGTCTGACTCATTGTGACTGCTATGGACTGCAGCATGCCAGGCTTCCTTGTCCTTCATTATCTCCTGGAGTTTGCTCAAATTCATGTTCATTGATTCAGTGATGCCATATAACCAGGTCATCCTCTGCCACCCTCTTCTCATTTGGTCTTCAATCAAAACAACATGGTACTGGCATAAACATAGACACGCAGACCAATGGAACAGAATAGGTAGCCCAGAAATAAATCCATGCATTTATGATCAACTAGAACTTTGACACAGGTGCCAAGAACACACAACGGGGAAAGGAGAGTAACTTTGATAAATGCTTTGGGGAAAACTGATTTGCAAACTTCTCATGAAGGAGGCTTCTTTCATAGCACAGTTGGTAAAGAATCTGCCTGCAATGGCAGGAGACCCGGGTTTGATTCCTGGGTTGGGAAGATACCCTGGAGAAAGGATAGGCTACCACTCCAGTATTCTTGGGCTTCCCTTGTGGCTCAGCTGGTGAAGAATTGTCTTGCAATATGGGAGACCTGGGTTCAATCCTTTGGTTGGGAAGATCCTTTGGAGAAGGAAAACGTTGCCAACTCCAGAATTCTGGCCAGGAGTATTCCATGGACTGTGTAGTCCACGGGGTCGTGAAGAGTCAGGCACGACTGAGTGACTTTCACAAACAAGACAATATCCTTTGGAGAAGGAAAACGTTGCCAACTCCAGAATTCTGGCCAGGAGTATTCCATGGACTGTGTAGTCCACGGGGTCGTGAAGAGTCAGGCACGACTGAGTGACTTTCACAAACAAGACAAGAAATATCAGTGCTCAGTTGCCATGCCACATTTTCTTCTCAACTATTCTCTAACTTACTCAGTGGGAAAAATCAAGATAAATGTGACCAAGTCACCTTGCTTTAGTGAAATTTAAATCCACAAATAGGTACTAATAGCCTGCAGTCACAGAGTCTAAAGGTAAAATTTCTTACTCTTGATCAGTATTTAATGTTTGCCCTTTAATTATCTGAGCATTAATGTTTTGCAAATGTAAACCAATACTTGGCATATGAACTGTAAAATCAATACATCTGGAAGTTAAATACTTTGAAAACTGACAAGTAATGTGTGATTTGGTATAGATATGACAATAGATGGAACGGTGCTTTCTCATCATACCTGATCTAGTGACTACTCAGATTTTGATAAAAATATTTCAGTATGATAAACTTTGGTATGATTTTATTTATTTTTTTCTTTCTCCATTGAGGAATACATGTCATATAACATTACATTAGTTTTAGTTGTAGAACATAATTATTTGATATTTTTATATACTGTGAATGAACTGAAACATCCACCACCATACACAGTTATGGTATTTTTTCTTGAGTTAAAGACTTATAAGATATGACAGACCTCGAGAGATCTGGGGCAAATTGTGACTTTGCAATTAGCCATGTGCTCTTATAAACTTTAATTTCAATTTGTTCAACTTCTTTGAGTTTTACTTTCCTCATATGTACACCACTGTAAGAGTATTTAGATAGGTACTAAGCAAAGTACCTAGGGCTGTGAGCACTCAACATCAATGGTAAGTTAACTATAAATTATTGCAATGGCAGCCCAATCAGATAATCATGCTCACCAGGGTCTCTTCTACACAGTGCCCCTGATGCATTGCATAAAGGAATCACTGACTCTGATCATTTGGAGGAAAAGCTAAAGCAACCTCCTGATGATTTCAAGTGCTATATAGTCTGTACTGTAGAAAGCCACTTAAAGTTGTGTAACCCAGTGTTTCTCAAATATATCTTTGAGGCACTCTTTCTAAAGTGACCCACAGAGTAAACTAAAGATTCCTGGGTTCTTTGCCCCATACTTCGAGAAAAGCTGGGATCACATAATTTTAATGATTTGTTGATTCTTAAGAAGATTTGAATATAAGAAAAATTACTTAAAGGTTATTTTTTTAAATTCTAACTTCAAACTAAAAGTATCTTTGTTAATGGGATATTAGACTTCTTTGGTAATCTTAATTATTTATTTATTTACTTTTTGTTTAGTGAAGAAGTTGTCAGATGTTTTAATTATTATTACCTGCCATATGCAGGTGAGGAAGCAACAGTTAGAACTGGACATGAAACAACAGACTGGTTCCAAATAGGAAAAGGAGTACATCAAGGCTGTATATTGTCACCCTGCTTATTTAACTTATATGCAGAAGACATCATAAAGAACAATGGGCTGGAAGAAACACAAGCAAGATTGCCAGGAGAAATATCAATAACCTCAGATATGCAGATGACACCACCCTTATGGCAGAAAGTGAAGAGGAACTAAAAGGCCTCTTGATGAAAGTGAAAGAGGAGAGTGAAAAAGTCGGCTTAAAGCTCAACATTCAGAAAATGAAGATCATGGCATCTGGTCCCATCACTTCATGGCAAATAGATGGAGAAACAGTTGGGCTGGAAGAAACACAAGCAAGATTGCCAGGAGAAATATCAATAACCTCAGATATGCAGATGACACCACCCTTATGGCAGAAAGTGAAGAGGAACTAAAAGGCCTCTTGATGAAAGTGAAAGAGGAGAGTGAAAAAGTCGGCTTAAAGCTCAACATTCAGAAAATGAAGATCATGGCATCTGGTCCCATCATTTCATGGCAAATAGATGGAGAAACAGTGGAAACAGTGTCAGACTTTATTTTGGGGGGCTCCAAAATCACTGCAGATGGTGACTGCAGCCATGAAATTAAAAGACACTTACTCCTTGGAAGGAAAGTTATGACCAATCTAGACATGATATTAAAAAGCAGAGACATTACTTTGCCAACAAAGGTCCATCTAGTCAAGGCTATGGTTTTTCCTGTGGTCATGTATGGATGTGACACTTGGACTATAACAAAAGCTGAGTGCCAAAGAATTGATGCTTTTGAACTGTGGTGTTGAAGAAGACCCTTGGACTGCAAGGAGATCCAACCAGTCCATCCTAAAGGAAATCAGTCCTGGGTTTTCATTGGAAGGAATGATGCTAAAGCTGAAACTCCAGTCCTTTGGCCACCTTATGCGAAGAGTTGACTCATTGGGAAAGACTCTGATGCTGGGAGGATTTGGGGGCAGGAGGAGAAGGGGACAACAGAGGATGAGTTGGCTGGATGGCATCACTGACTTGATGGACATGAGTCTGAGTGAACTCCAGGAGATGATGATGGACAGGGAGGCCTGGTGTGCTGAGACTCATGGGCTCGCCAAGAGTCAGACACGACTGGGTGACTGAACTGAACTGATATAGTAGGTTCTTGTTGCGGCTTTCCCGGTGGCTCAATGGTAAAGAATCTGCATGCATTGCAGGAGACCTGGGTTCGATCCCTGAGTTGGAAAGATTCAGGTCTGTGTTGATTATCTATGTTAAATACAGTAGTGTGTACATGTGAATCCAAACTCCCAATCTCTCCCTTCCACTAACCTCCTCTTGATAACCATAATTTCATTCTCTGAGTCCATTTCTGTTTTGTAGAGAAATTCACTTGTGTCAGTATTTTTAGATTCTGTGTATGTAATATCATATATTTGTCTTTCTCTGCCTGACTTAGTATGATACTCCCCAGGTCCATAATTGATTTTATAATGACAAAGGAACATCCACTCTGACTCAACCCACAACAAAGACACAAGCAACACACACATCACACATGGGGAAAATCATGTTGGACAGGAAGGGAGAGAGCTGGTTTCTGAGAGGGTGGGAGTTTCTGGTCTGTGGGGCAGGAGCCATGTGCTACTTTGGATCACCTTTACCCTTACAGTGTAAAGGAAATCAAGTTGCACGTCCTTCAAAATGTTAGACTGCTAACTAAAAGCACACAGAACTCTGTTAATAAATACAGATTTTAAAATCCATAGGGTATTAATGATAACATTTTCTTACAGTTTCCTTGAAAATATAATCACGAAGAATAATGGAGCCCTTCCAAACATATAGTTTATTGGTACATACTGATACCAATATTTCATCTAATTACTCTGATTATGTAGTTTAACATATTTATATAGAGTGTGTATACAGTCACACATTTCCTATATACCAGTAAATGTATGCATACATATATAGAGTGTGTATACATATACATGTAATACAGTATGTTACTGTGTTCTCAGATCCCACCATCATTCAATGTCTTGCCAAATAGCATTACAGGCAGAGCGCCAGATCTTTTCACTTCCCCACTGAAGTCACTTGGAACATATCTGAACGTGGCAAAATACATTTGCCAAGTTATATGCATAAAAACATCCTTTGATCTTTCAGAGTCGTAAATATGTAATAAACTACATGATTGCCCTACTGATCTGTCCACATCAATCTTACCTTCCTTTTTTTTATGGGTTCATCAAAATAAGATATGACCAAGGTACAAAAGAGTTAAAGAAGCTATTTATTTTAATGTTTCCTTGGAGAGCATGCTTGTTATTGTGAGCACAAATTATATATATAATATTTCATGAATGATGTTGAAGCATTAAAAATCACCTCTGCTCTTGAAGTGAACACAAAACTCTGGCTTCCTGCCAATACTCCCCTCATCCCCTTATGGCCTACTACAAGATGTGGTGTCATTTTTCCAGGATAACACTGCAGTGCTTCTCAAAATTCTAAGTCGTAGTCTAGATTCTTAATTATAATCCATTTTTAATATTCAGATAATTACACCCTAGGTAGCTATTTGGTTTGAACTTAAGAGCGATAACCAAAATTAGGGATTATTCTGATTTGGGCAGGCATCAAAATATAGTTTATGGAGGAAAAAATAGGAGCATGGGGTAAGAGGAAGGAATCATGTGAGCAAGACATTTTGCTGCTGTTGTTTAATCTTTAAACATGCATATCCCTGGCTTCTCTGCCCACTTGTGGTCTATTGAGTAGTTTTTTAACAACAAGCTGCAAACATAGAATACATCAGGTGATGAGATCTTTAAGCTGACTATCATGAAATATTGTGGAAAAGCAGAAAAATTATGCAAGCTATAAACTGGGTGAGTGATGGAGTAGGTAGTAAAATCTACACTTTTTTTCCACAAGGGAAAAATAAGATTGAACTAAGTGTTTCAGTGTTAGAAGGATGGAAGTTTTACCTCATTAGAGAACAAAATAATGATCTAAGCTTATTCTAATATATTTAAGGCAGTGAAAAAGAATGGTTTATGTCAATGGACACATTTTCACACATGTGAGTTGTATGGTTTCTTAATGATAGCATAAAATGGACTGCTGTTAGTGTATAATTAATAATAAACCTGATATTTTTTCAGTGTACACAATTATTATATCAGAGATGGAAGTAAACACTCTACAAT